>LPNX010590232.1:86929-113207 GCA_001517045.1 Pseudotsuga menziesii | reverse complement strand
ACCTTGTCTTTCTTACATCAAAAACCTAACCTCTCCATTTTCCATAAGCGCTTATTTATACTGCGCAGCTTTACAAAAACCATGGTCTTAAACCATGGGAACCCGCAAAAACCCCTAAACCCTGGATTTAACCCATGGGTTTATTACAAAAAGAGAGGGTTTTGACTTACCCTGACACCCCTAAGACTATTTCGACCCAATGCTCTGCTTACAACTTAACTGCGGAGTTACCCCCTATGGAGTATGCGCCCCAACAGAAATGCACCTTCTCAACACAATAAATGTGTACAACATCATCATTTTTTGTTAAAGATAGTGCAACTCCAAGACCCATTCTCAGGGAGGATGGCATCCTAGTCAGTTAACAATGGTAGAATAAGATGCTTGAAGATACCCCAAGCCCCCCAGCAGTCTCATGGGGTTCATGGTCTAGGACAAGCAGGTTGATATTGTGGCAAAGTCCCTAACATATGGTTAGGGCCCCTATGTCTCTAGTGTATTATGGTATGGGACCATACAGTTTATTGGGCATGATCTCCAAGCAGATCCTGTAAGTTGAGGCAGAGACGACCTAGCCTGCGACCAAGTAGCTCTTGCAGGTACATTCCTCATCAATTAAGCAGGTGGAACTTGGCCAAATTGACCAAGATGATGATGTGTGATGTCATCTCTCCTATTTGGTTATCACTAGGTTGTTCCTCGAGGGATTGGCCACCCCTTGATGATATCACCACCACCTAACCCCTAGGAGCAGTATTGAGGAACAGAGGATCACATCATTGAGTTCGGAATTTTCTCCTTATACAGTGATAATAAAGATGTATGGAACACACTTAACAATATACTTTGAGAGAGAAAAGATTAAAGTCCTTGGTCCTTTGTGATACACCTTGGTCCTATTGGTCCTGGAGGTAAAAGAGAGGTTCAACCCCTGCCTTTATGGTTCACCTTGGTCGTGGGGGTATGGGGGTTGTCTTACCTTAATTTTAAGACCCCTTTAGTTGACCTATGGTCCTTTATCTTTTACTTGGTCCTAGCACCCTTATTGCATGTACCTTTAGTATGATGACTTTGATTTTTATGTTTCTTTAATTTGTAAGACAATTGGACCATTGGTACCCTATTCTGAGTCAACTTTTTATTTTATTGTTTTTATTATTATTATTTATGTGACCATTTGGCCCTTGGTATCGTATACTAAGTCAACCTAATTTTAATTTTAATTTATGTCTTATTGATAACCACCCTAAAAGCTAAGGTTGAACAAGGACCCCTCTAGATTTCCTTTCAAGTTATAAAAGCAAGTCTTATCATTCATTGTAATCATCCAAGAAGTTAGATCTCAGCTCTAATCTTTATGTTTGACATTTGCTGCTCAGATTTCGTTGCTTTATCCATGGGTCATCATATCTGAGTTTGAAGGTTGCTCCTTCCTCTTGCTAAGCCATGAAGTGTGTTGTGGACCGATTAGAGTCCCCCTTGTTGAGCTGTGAACCATGGAATATTAGAGTCCCTCTTGCTGACCTGCGAGCTGTGTTGTGGACTAATTAGAGTCGCCCATGCTAAGCCATGAACCGTGGACCGTTAGTGTTCCTCTTGCTTAGCCATGAACTGTGTTGTGGACTAGGATCTTTTGCAGCAGACTTGTGGATTGTGTTGTCTCTCCTGTTGGGTCGTGACTCTATGAAACTTATCAATGATTCGAAGTTCACCTTTTTGTTGTTATTATAGACTGTGAGTTACTCTTGGACTATTAGCTTGGGTGTCATTATTTTAGGGTTGCTACGTCTGTTATGACTAGGGCTTGTTTGTTAATAGACTTTATTAGTTTAGCCATGAGTATGGGTAGTCTCCCTTATTGGCTTGAGATTGTGTTATCTCTCATTAGGTTGATCCACAGATGGTGTGGTGCCTCTCCAGTTGGATCATGACCTTATGCACCTGATTCCATGGACTGTGTGAGATTGTGTCCTTCCAAGACTTGGTTGTGACTACTAAACCTTGACTGATTGTGTATACTAGTGAGTGGTGACTATGTTTTGACCTTCTCTCTGGCCATGACTTGTTTGCAGCGCACCTCAAACAAATTTGTGGGTGTCCTAAATGACAAGGGTCTTCATACTAGGTGACCGAGGTATCTTGTTAAATATTGTGTATGTATATAACCTTAACCTACATCACTCTGGCTCTCTCTCTCTCTCTCTCTCTCTCAATATATGTCAATTGTTCCTCTAGTAACTTGTCCTTTCATGGACGAGTTTTAAACCTAAAAGTATCGGAGTATAAGGCTGATCCAAAAATTTCTAGACTAGCATTATTCTTTGTTAACTAGCACTGCTATTTCTGCTTTATTTCTTATACATTGATATTGATCTTTTCATTAGATATAATATTGTTACGTTTTATGTTTTGATTATGGCAATTGGTAAATCATCTCAATGACCAACTCTAACACAATGATCATTGGAGTGTTAAAGTTGAAAGAGATGGAAATTATGTTTTGAAGTATTATGGCAGTTAAATTCTGGATCTAGTTATGTTTTTATGCAAATAGCACAAATTAAATTTAGCTTATTTACATTCTACAAAATTACGCCTGTAACATTTAACATTACTCGTAGAGCCCAGGATCATTTTTAACTATGCAAGAATTCAAAGCTTCCAAATCTGATAACATTTGTAAAAAGCTTTATAGGTTTCACTACATCAGTCGAGTAGCAACTTGTGAATTCGAGAATAGCCAAATGCAAACAAATCATCCAACCAACAACATTCATATCAATAAACAAAGACAAAATTTTGAGTAGGTATAAACTTTGTTGCATAAGAAGATTTCCCTTACCGCCAACAGCTAACCTGGAAATGGTTTGAATATACTTTCAAGTTCAATCTATAGTTCTAACATCATTGGCATAACACATCATAACACATTTGATTCCCTTAACTCAAGTTACAGTTCTTGTCACCCAGGGAAAAACAAAGTTTAACCACAATTTAAATAATGGACAGACTAACTCAAACTGCAGTTCAAATTCCTCACTGTTTCGATCTTCAGTAAGAGTTGAGACTGGAAAGACCCAAAATATTAACCAGATAAGTGCCAGCATACCTTGACAATCACTACGAAAACAAGTTTTCCGAGAATTACACGTCAGCTAAATTGATTCTGCTCCATAGGCTTGGGTCTACTGCAAATCCTGCTACCTTAGATCATCTGGAAACCAAATTTCAAGTGCGAAGTCAATGGTAAATCAATGAGGGATTGTAGCCATTTGTTGCGTAAGGATGGATTCATGGAAATCGTTAAAGCAAACAAGTTTTGCAAGAATTAGACATCAGCTCAATTGAATCTATTTGATTAGCTTCTGTCTGCTGCCTATCCCGCTACCTTAGATCAACTTATCATCAGGGTTTAAGTGGGCACTTAATTGCGCCGAGAGACGCTCTACAACCCAGTATGAAGAAGATCTTGTCATATGTAATGTTTCTCTTGCAAATGTCGGCTATAAATAATATTGTAGATTATGATGGAGATGCTATAACGTTTGTTAGTAAAAAAACAATACAATATGGGAGACATGTTGTAATGTTCCTACCTAACAAAATAATAAAAAATAAAAAATTGAATTATACCCAAAAATATGTTGGCCTTGCACATAGTTTTAAAACCTTGGATAGTCTTAAAACCATGTGCAATGCCTCCTAAACAACCCATGGTTTTATTGTACATGATTTAGGAGGGCCTTGCAAATGGTTTTAAGAATATCCAAGGCCTCATAAGCAACCCATGGTTTTATTGTAAATGGTTTAGGAGGGCCGTGCACATGGTTTTAAAACCATGTATGGGGAAGATGTTATAATGTTACTCGGTAACAAAATAAAAAATAATATATGTCGGTCATAATGGCTATATATAGGACACACCAAAGATGATAGCTCCTTGAGTGCAAGGCCTTCTAGGTTTGCACCTAGAGAGATTTGATCCCTCTCAGTGCTTGATGGAGCCTAGGATTTGGATCTATGCTAGTGGTAAATCAACAATAGATACAAGCCATTTATTGCATGAGGTCAGATTCACAGGTCGTAATGGAACATAAATTGACCACTTTTGAATAAAATTAAGTGTTTCAAAAATACTGCACATAATAAAACACCCAGTATGCACAATGTGTAAACCAACACTACTAATTAATGAATTTAATACCTTCCTCCATTCTATTCAGAATTGGATTTTCAAATACCAAACCAAATTGAATTATCATCAGCTCCAGCAAATGCCAGCCCTTACCGTCTTTGTTTTGTCATATATCACTTGCCAGCCATTAGACATGTAATAATCCTTGAAGATTGGGCATCTAATCACTAGTTGCTCTCCCTTATCAATCATGAATTGCAAAATTATGCAAATTGCTAAATTGCAGAGCATCCTCGCATATGTTGTAGCATGATAGACAATGGCCACAAAACTCTTTCTGTAGATCTCCATCTAACCACCACACCCTCACTCACCTAATAATTATACATGAGTGCCGCAAAATTCTTGTCCTAATCAAATTTTATCAATATGCCCATTTCGTACTCTGCAATCACTTAAATTTATTCCATTGTTGTCTGCTGTAACAGCAAAATGATTCAAGTTACTTACCATTCAAAGCTAACCACAGAAGGATTTATTGGTTGTAACATCAATAATTAAGCAAAGAGTAACCGAATTAGAGGATGCCGAAATACCCTCAGTGAATTCATGCAAAGAATGTAAACGAGCTTCTATGATCCACAGATGCAATTAACAGCAGTAATGCTTCTTGCAGGAAATCGGCCAAGGGCAACACTATAAATAAACAAAACCCTGACATTCACAGATTTAGTTATGGAAATTGTCAAATAGAATGATAGATATACGTGAATATCACAGTAAATATAGTATGAACATTCTATGTCTACCCATGTATCTATCTTTCCCTGCCTTAATAACCCGTATCATTTGATGTGATTATTTGCTCAATCTAAACCAACTGAATACAATAGAATTTCAGATATCCCCAAGAACATTAGCAGAAGACAACTGATTTATGGTTTGCTAACAAGCATCATAAATCAAATACACAACAGCAAGAATGACAGCTAATATGCTTCCCTCTCATACCAGCTTATGTTCAAAACATTTTTACTGAGTATTTGTAATCCCCACAAGAAGACCTTGAATCCTTGTAATGGAAAAAATGTGAAGTGCCTATGCTAAAATGGGGGTTCTCTTCTCTGCAACAATTCTCCAATAAAATAAATGGTTGAAATTTTAAAGTAATGCCTGCCTACCAAGTGCAATCATCCGTGTAACTGCTTGTGGTTAAAGTAAAGCTCTCCTTATGCCCACGATTTTAGCAAGTACCTCATGCATACATGCCACTGCCATGCCCCAAGTAAGCGAACAAAAAAGTAGCTGCCTACTTTTTGTTTCGTTTGTACACAGTTACTCGAAGTCAAAAAGACCATACTCCACTTCTGCAAGGCATTAGAAACTAAATCACCATACATGATGAACACATCCAGTCCTTATAATTCCAAAAAAAATCTGAAATTCAAGGCCAGGTCCTGTATTGATTTAACCATGTAATCTACTCCATTCAAAGAAGTTTAGATGAGCACAAACTTTGAAAGAAAGTTCTACCAATTCATTGATCTAAATCTTGACTTAAAAAGTCCATTCAATTTGCTATAGAGTCAGAAAACTAATTTTGCTATCTCACCTCTCACTGATCTAAATAAATATATCCTAGTTTACCACAAGGGTGTATGCATTGTAAAATGCATCAATGCAGAAAAGTACAAAGAAGACACTTATCGATGTTATACAAACAAAAATTACTAAAGATGAATGCACAAGTGTAAGGAGCAACGTTTAGTTGCCATTTAGTCCACAATAGGTGCATTAAACTTAGAAAAACCAATCATCCATGGCTAAATCAAGGTTGGTAAAACTTTAGACATGGAACATGAAGAAAATCTTCTTACCCATTAAAAAGAGCAGTTTATCAGGAAGAAAAATCAGGCATTGCCACCATCAATATTGTCACAAACTTATGAGAATCGGAGAATAGTAACTACAAGCTCCTGCCAATCAATATTTAATACCATGAATTTTATGGCAATAAAGTTATACCAGGCTATCATAGAGATGCATACCCACACAATAAGTATTAACTTGTACAAGACTGGCAAAATCAATGTTAAGAGTCGTGAACAAAAATTAGTGGAGGCAAGTGGCTTGAGCTGCCATTAGCCCACAAGTACATCAACCCTGGAAAATACGATCATCCATGGCACAAATATGGTTGGAAAAACTTTTGATACATTATGGATCTTGAAGAAAATTTGCTTATCGACCAAGAGACTAGTGTAGCGGGATGAAAGCACAGTCATGGCCACCATAATACTGTCAAAAACTTATGACAGTCAGAGAATCAGTAATTTCAGTCCCCTCAAAATCAAAATATTTAAGACAATAAAATTATATAGGGAGCCCATAGAGCCATGTACCCACAATATCTACTAACTTCTAAAAGAACAAGAAAATCAATCCATGTGTCAAGAAGAGGGATGCAATACACGACCTGGACAGACAGAGGGAGTTGGCAAGTTTGCTGTCTGCCTAAGACTTTCTTAGTGTGGCCTAAGACTTTGTAAATACGGCAGGTGCAACTGATTTTTGCAACAAATATTAAATCCTATATTCTTTCATTCAAAGTATGTTGATATTTTGCTACAAAATCTAAACTTACAAATCAAATACAAATAAATATATTTCATAATGAGACAACATTGAATCAGAAAGAAGCAGCTAGTCAAGAAATCAACGATCCGGACAACATTGAATCAGAAAGAAGCAGCTAGTCAAGAAATCAACGATCCGCATTTAAGATCATTTGTGGCCCAACCTACAGCTTACAAACAACCATAAAATTAAGAGAAGTGAATAGGAAACATCCATGGCCAGACAAATCCACAAAAATTAAAAATAAATATAGAAACTGCATATTGGTGTCAATTGATAGTGCAGAATGTAAGAGACCCGCAAGGTCCGGAATAAAATAAAAATAAAAAATTAAAGCAAGAGATCTTTGCATGAAAAAGATAGGCAAACAAAGGAAACTCGGCTACATTCTGAGTACTTAAAATAAAAATAATAATTCTAATTGAAATCAAAATATACCATGCATACATGTGTCTCAAAGTACACATGACTAGTCATCATGCACACAAATGCCCTTGCGCGCAAGAGGGCATGCGGTATAATGCCTGAATGTGTACAAGGCCCTTGAGGGCATGAGGTATAATGCCTGAATGTGTACAAAAATGCACATACAGCCCATGTGGTATAATATCTAGGCTCCTAATACAAATCTATCGCAATTAGCATGTCTGTAGTAGTCAGCAAGGCAATCATGTTGCTTATTGTGATGTTGGAATCTCACCAGTGCTGCTGCTCCTAGTGCGATCAAGCAACAAAATGCTACCATGTGTATATTTTTCTAAAGCATCTACTTGATTTCATATATAAAAGACTAAATTTGCTACATATCCTAGAACATCTACACTAACAATCAAATATACCATTGAAAGTTAATCACCATATATATTAAGTGTTCTGTAGCCAATTTAACGTACATGCAACGATGGCATGTAAACATGCTTCACAACTCTCAACAGTCCAGCATTACCTACTCATTTTTACAGAACCATGAAACTTGTCCAAGGCTCAGACATGGATTTTTTTCATATGTGCAGTGTCTATAACTTAAAACTAAACCCTGATTTTTTCGTTGGAAACAGGTACTAAGCTTATGCACCTATATAACTTATTAGCTTTGCTGAAATGATAACAATATAAGGATGATGCAGTACATATAATAACAGTTACATCATTAATTGCCAGCCATCATATTACTGGTGTCATCATGAATTCATGCACAATATATATTTTGAAAACATCCACTTAGGCAAGCCTACAAAAATACAGAGTAGGAAAGCAACAGCATGTGTATCGATGGTTTACAGGATAGGCATGCATAGTACAGAGGTATGTTGGAAAATAATACTTAAACTTATGTAGATATACCAATTAAAAAATGTATACCTGCTGATAATTTGCCGCGTTTTTCCTTCCATGCCATGTCTGCATCTGTTAGATGGGGAAATTGCAACCTCTCCTTGCTTGTGGTCTGCCTGACAGATTCCTGCAGACCCCAATATATATGAATGCCATTTTTTATCAAAAACTGCAACCGCTCTGTGTAAATTTAAGTAACTTATCAACTTTTCTGAAATGGTAACAATATAAAGATGATTACTCATTAATTGCCAGAGATCATATTAAATGGTGGCTTTAGTAAATTCATGCATAGTATAAATTTATAAAGAAAAAAAAGCCTGAGGCAAGCCTACGACAATGCAGGGTAATAAACTAACAGTACAAGGATAGAAGAATTGCAGGATAGGTGTGCACAGTACAGATGTATGTGAAAATATAAAGCTTAACTTATATGTAGATATACTATGTACTAAAAAAAACTATAGCTTTAACAAAGAAAATGTAGCAGTTCAAAGTTGCAGTGTGCTGCTAGATAGATGAAAACCGCAGAAACTAAATACATAAATAAAGATAACAATCCAATTGAAGTGGAAAAATGTAGGAGTTATTATGTGTCCATTCTTGAAATGATTTAACCATATTTGCTTTCTACTAGCCGTTTACTCATTTTGCATGACATCCATTTGCTTTGGAAGATAAGTATACAGGTTTGGAAGACAAGTATACAGGTTTTGAAACTTACTCTAACTCAGGATTGTGTTTGTAACTTGTAGACCTTTCCCAGCATCTGCATCGCAGATTGGTTTCTCTTTTGCAGACTCTATGAATTGGTTTCTCTTTTCCAGACTCTATGAATGCTCTATGAATGCTCCAGATTGCTCAAGTGAAATGGACACAATGAAGAAGCCTGCCCAATTCACTTGAGAAATCTGTAGCATTCATAGAGTCTGGAAAAGAGAAATCAATGCAGAAGCCTGGCGATGACTATTGTGAGTCATCGCGTTGAACATGGTAGTGTCTTGTATTTCAGTAGAACGCCATTTTGAAGCCCTGCGTTTTTCCCTCCTTTGTTGTTAAAAAAAAGGAAACCTAACAATCTTGTCATCCTTCACAACCAACCCGTCAATCTTGCACCAACAAATTCTCAACAACCACAATAAATGGAGTGCCAAGCAGCACAGGATAGGAGTGGTACTTGTTATCTTACATTCTTGGGATTTGGAATGTCGATAAAACTCGAAAAGGAACGACATCAATATGAATGTCGATAAAACTCGAACCGAAACGGCATCAATATGAGTGTCCTCAATCAGACCTGCTGGACTTGCATTGTCCAGGTCGATGTTGGGGGAAGAAACAAGAGCCTAGTAATAGGCAGTGTGGATTTTAAACCCAGTGCCTCCATTGTATGAAAAGGCACGATATTACATGGATAGGGAGCATTCAGAACAAGATGTCCCACTACCCTACCTGCTACCATGGCGTCCAATCAGCAATGCCCTTGCCCTTGCCATCTCACATAAAAAGTCCTCCTAAAACACAGTTCCTGCACCAAAACCCGAGGTTTCAAATCCTCCTAATGAAAGCCAAACACAGTAACTATAGAATACCATGATATCCAAGTTAGCTCCCTCTTAAACAAAACCCTCGCTGTCCCTGCATGTATCCTTAATCCTTCTTGACCTAACCCTAACCCTAAATCCCTTACACTGACCCTTAACCTGGAGATAAGAAGCAAAGTCTTGCTTCAGGCCTACCTTTAAATCAATGAGGACTATCCAGGGAAAGGGAATGGAGATGGGTGGGTTTGAATCCAAAACCTTCACTGGACATGAAGTCATTGGAGCCTGTGTATTTCAAAACCCGAAAACCGACTCTACTGCTGTAATAGAACTGGAGAGAAGAAAAGAACCTGAAAACCGACTCTTCTATTGTCTCTGCCTGCACTACCCCTCCCTTCTTTGGTCTACTAACATGTGAAAAGAAAGTAAAAGAAAGTAAAAGCTCATTACTTCAAGCCACCTTGATTCTGCGCAAGACTGCTTTGACAAGCATTCTGAAATGGAGGACACTGACCATGTTTGAAGCGATGACTGCTTCTATTGAGAGCCATACTCGATGTTATGAGATGTGATTCCCGAATCATATAAATAATAATAACAATGAGGGTAGCTGCGTGGACAGGGTTTTTTTTTTCAGGAAGAAAAAGCATGACCTTGATATTCTTATTAAGAATCAAAGGGCATTGAAGACACTCGCCCAAAGGGTATTACATCACAGAGAAATATACAGAGGAATAGTCTCTTCCATTGGAGAATGAACATCTAGTCGCTGCCGGGGGGAGAGGCATACAAAGAAATGTGTTCCCATCAGAAATCCGTCTCTAGATGTAAGATCAATGACAGTCAGCCCTATCTATCGTGAACCAAGGGGATCAGATCTGCGATCCAAAGAAGTTACTTATATGGAGCTAAAACAAAGAGTATCAGAGCTCCTCAATAAGACAAAGCTCAAAAGAGCTGAAAAGAATCACTGGAGACCAATTTGTCATCAATAAATTCTGAAAAACAGCCATAACCTGGTGCAAGTGAGAGTGTTGTTTTTGAAATTCTGTCTGCAATCCAGTTGTGTTCATAATAGATGTGACTAAAAGCCAGATCATGGAAGCTTGTGATAAGCTTATGTGTTTCCCCACACCAGTGTGAAAGGTCTGGTAGGGTGAGAGTAGTGATACCTTTGGCCTAGTTTATGATGACCTGTGAGTCACCATATATTTGGACCAGTGGAACACTCATCATTTGGGAAGATAGCAGAAGGGCCCACAGTCCCATGAGTTCTGCTTTTGTATTGGAGCCACTTCCTACCCCCAGTGCAAAATCCAGATGATGATTCCCATTTATGAACACACTATATCCAACACCAGCAGCAGTGGATGTAGAAGCACCATCGAAGAAGCCACATGGTAAAAGCAAACAGGGTGCCAAGCCAATATTTCTTTGCTTCTTTTTTTTTCTCCATCATAACAGGTCGTGGAGAAGACAACTGTGTAGAAGACAACTGTGCAGCATACAATATCTGATGATAGATACCCAAAACAGTCACATTTATCCCATCAAAAATAGCCCTGTTGCATGTTTTCCAGATAGCCCAAAATATATGATGGGGAATGAATCTCAATGCAGGATCACCAGAATAGATAGAAGCCCAAGTATCCAAAAACACTGCTATAGAATTTTCAACAGGTGGAAAATAAATCTGAAGGAGATCGCTGATAAGTCCTCGAATGCTGATCCAAATCGGACATCGTGTGAAGAGATGGAGGACTGTCTCCTCATTATTTAAACATAAAACACAAATGCCAGGACCATGCTTACCCCTTTTTTGGAGATTATCCCAAGTAAGAATCCGATTTTTCTGCACCAGCCAAATAAAACATCCAATTTTACGTGGCAAAGAGCTGTTCCATAGTGATAATGATACACGAATCCTCATAACAGGCCTGTAGAAGTTTACAAGACAATCATATGCACTACTGGCCGATACCATACCATCTTTTTTATTGTAATCCCACATTAATGTATCAGGAGCTTTTGATAAGCGTATACCATTGAGTTCCAGTGCCCGAGTGTACGAATTCCATGCTGTTTTCCATTCCCCATCAAGTAATAACTCGTCCGCAGAATACCAATAGCTATGGGCATCTGGCAAAGAATTTTGAGCCTGTGCAAGAGATATAATATACAGATCTTCCAAATAAGATCTTAACCCTTCAGGGAGGAGGTAAGAGTGGGTATTGCCAATCATAGGATCAACCCCAACCTGTACATCTCTTCCATTCCCTATTTTCCATGCAAGATGTTTACCAAGCCAAGGTAAGATCTGAATGAAACCCCTCCAAAATACTGATACACCACGAGTGCAGAAATTTTTGTTATGAAACCATTCAATCACAGAAACCTTCTTTAAGTACTTTGCCATAAGAACATGGTGCCAGAGATTGTCACAAAAGAGAACCCCCCAAAAGGTTTTGAGACGGAGTGCAATGCTAAACCAAAGAAAGTTTTTGATCCCCCATCCATCAGATCTTTTTGGCCAGGAGAGATCAGACCAGCAAGCAAGGTGAAAGCGGCGAGAAGAGCCTGTGGATCCCCACAAAAAAGCAAAGGTGATACTTCTCAACTTCTTCAGAATAGAAACAGGAATGGGTTCTAGTCCCATCCAAAATACTGGTATGCTGGAAAGAACAGACTGCACCAGAATAAGTCTACCACCCAAAGAAAGCATCTTATGTGTCCATAGGCTGATTTTTTTTTCAAACTCTTTTATCAGCCATTCCCAGTCCTGCGTTCTATAACCAAGTGGCTTGATATAGAAACCAAGATAATTGAACCCCGAAGAGATGGAAATCTTTTTGTAAGGGATCGATTTGGTGAGTGACAGAAGATCCGAGCTAGGAATATTGTTGAGCATAAAAGCAGATTTTTCCATATTGATTAACATACCTGATGCTTTGGAAAAGGTATCCAGGATAACCTCAAAAGCTGCCCATTCTTGTAGTGTGCCCGAACCCATAAGAATGACATCATCCACAAACAGTAGATGTGAAAGAGCAAGGGTAGGTGAAATCTGAATACCCCTGATGAGGCCATTTCTACGAGCATCTGCTATTAAAAGACTAAGTCCTTCGATAACAAGGATGAAAAGAAGGGGAGAGAGAGGAAATCCTTGACGTAAACCTCTAGAGGCCGGAAAAAAATTTGAGGGGGTGCCATTAATCATTACAACAAAGGTGGCAGAAGAGAGGCAACCCATAATCCAGTTGACAGTCTGAAGGGGGGCACCAATTTGAATGAGAATAAGACGAACAAAAGTCTAGTTGACCTTGTCAAAAGCTTTGACCAAATCTAATTTGAGGATGAAAGCACAGAGATTTTTTGTCTTGATAGAGTGGAGGGACTCCTATACAATACCAATAGGTTCAGTGATCTGCCTGTTCTTTAGAAACCCATATTGTTCCTGAGAGATACCAGAGTCCAAAAAAGGTTTTATTCTGACCGCAATAACTTTAGAGATGAGTTTGTACAAGAGGTTACATAAGGAAATGGGTCTAAAATCAGCAAATGTCTAAGGCTTATCTCTCTTAGGGATAAGGGCAATGAAGGTAGAGTTAAGGGAGGTGGGGATCAGTCCAGAGACTCTGGTTGACTCAACAGCAGATAGGAGCTCCTGCCCAATAAGATCAAAAAAGTATAAATAAAACTCAACAGGCCATCCATCCGGTCCCAGGCTCCTGTCTTTTTTGAAGGATTTAAGAGCATGTTCTATTTCCCCAAGAGTGACTGGGCAAGTAAGCTTGGAAGCATCCCCCTCAGGGATCATTCTTGGGAAGAGTTGTATAACCATGAGTTGCTTACTTAAACAGGTATCCCCATCATCTTTAAAGATATTAGAGAAGTGGGTTTGACCTAATTTCTTGAGAGCAGACTCCTCTTCAACAAAGTTACCATCCTCATCAGCTAATGCCCAGATCGCATTCTGGTTACGCCGGCCAGAAGCCAACAGATGGAAATATTTTGTAATCGCATCTCCCTCAATAGACCATTTTGCTCTGCTTTTCAACTGCCAAGTGAGGAGGGTATGATTCAAGATCTTTTTCCTTTCTGATCTAAAATGATCCAAAAGAGCCAGGTCCTCTGTATTAAGTATACCATGGGAAGAACTGGTGAGGAGGGAGGAGATAGTATGTTCCAGAGATGATAAATCTTTGTCAATCTGGGACTGTTTTTCTCTAATCCATCCTTTGGCTTTTTTCTTGAGGGTCTGTAATTTCCAAAGGAGAGAATCCAGGTCAGAAACAGTCTCATCCCTAAGGAGAGAGGACCACAGAGGGGTAACCCATTCCGAGAAGTCAGGGTCATCAAGCCACGATCTATTGAATTTAAAGGGATAGTTGTGGGAGGTGCGCTTCTTATTCCATTCCAGAACAATAGGGTAATGATCCGAAATATCAGCACAGTGGGTCCAAACCCTATAGTAACCCAAAGATGGAAGAAGAGGGCCAGATATTAAGAAACGGTCTAGTCTTTTACTAATACCCTCAGGTCCAACACGCCCATTACGCCAAGTGGGACCGGCGCTGAGAGGGGCAAGGTCCAATAGATCATGAGAGTCAAACAGAGCATTAAAGTAGCAGGAGAGAGGGTTAGGACAGGATTTAAGACCCCAAATCTCTGAGGAGTGAAGGGTAAGATTCAGGTCCCCACCAAGAATCAAATTTTGGGTACCCAGGAACCCACTATCATGTGCTTTTTCCAAGAATGTCTCACGTTCTTTATAAGGCCCGTACACATTGAGAATCGAAATAGGATATGTTAAGCCCCTAAATGAGGCCTGGATCAGGAGACCCGCACAAATATGGAAGGCTTTACACCTAACTTTTTGAGGGTTCCAGGCCGATAACAAACCACCAGAAAGGCCCAGAGCATCAACAGCACAAAACTCCCAGGAGGGGAGGATCTTTGAGAAAGCCAACAGAGCAGGAAAAGAGCTACACATAGTTTCCTGTAGGAGAATCACATCTGGCTTAAGAGTATGGAAAAGGGAACGAAGACACAAAGTTTTAGCCTTGCCTCCTAGGCCACGAACATTAAGAGAAACTATCTTCATGGATCACCGTTAAGGGGAGACGGTGCTCTAAGTCCCTGAGAAGGATAATTGAGTGCCACATCATCAAGACGTACAGAAAGTGGTATAAAGGGAGGAGAAGCAGATGAAAGATCAATCTGCGACTTTTTCTTTTTATCCCTCTTCTTCCTAATTGTAACATTTTCGAACCGGATAGAATTTAGGGGTAGGGTAGAGGGAGAGGTTGGTGTTGTTGCCGTGAATATAGACAGTGATTACTTAAGGGATGGATCAGAAAAAGATGGGGAGGAAATCGGGCTACGAGGGGGGAGTGGAGCTGGTGGGGGTAATCCATGTGAGTTCAAAGGCGGAAAATCCACCAATGAAGTCAACAGAGGGACGGGAGAAGATAGGTCCGAAGAAACCTGATTCAAGGGAGGAGGCTGTGGAAGATCCTTTGGGTACTGCAGTGGGATGGGCGAAGACCGGTCCGAAGAAGCCTGAATCAAGGGAGGAGACTAAGGAAGATTATCTAGGGACTACATATCCCCTGGATGTAGAGCCAGATGTGGGGCAGGGGAAGAAGAGTCCGAAACAAAATCAGAATCCGAAGAGTTAACAACCCGACCGTGGTCAGGGAGAGTGCAATGTTGCTTACCGTGATCCTGGAGGGAGTCCAAAAATGGGCTATTCCTATGGGATTGAATCAGGCCATCCACAGCACCCATAAACTCTTCAGAAACAATCTCAGTAGGAAAGGGAGAAACATAATGTGTACCTGGAGTGGCACCATCCAAGCCTGAGTGATTTAAGGAGCCAACATCTCGATCATCTTCTGAACAAGAATCAACTTCCAGCTGATGCAAAGCAAGACATTTGTTCCTTATATGTCCAATATCATGACAAATGCTACATCTAAAGGGGACACGAAGGTAGTCCAGCTTCTGGATGAAAAGACGTTCCCCACAGAGAATATCCACCTCCGCGGGTAGACCTTGAGACACGTCAAGTTCGACGAGGACGCGAGCTATCCGCTTATCGAAAGCAAGGTGAAAGTCCGGTTCCACATCCATGAACCGACCAATAGTGTTAGCTATACCTTCAAGGACCTTCTTACTCCAAAGAGGGAATGGCAGCTGCGGAAGAAGAGCCCATAAATGCCTTTTTGTGATGCGCTCTCTGAGAGGATCAAACCCAATGTGCCACCGATTAAGTACCAGAGAAACTTTCCCGATAAGCCAAATGCCATCCAGAATGCGTTCGCAATGTTTTTCCTCAAGAAAAACAAATACAATCCATCCCCCAGATAACAGACTGATAGTTGGGACATAATCTATCAAAGGCTTCCAATATGTAGTAGCCCAATCTACCCAGTCTGATTTATTCATCCTAGCATACTCCAGACGTCCGACCAAAGCTCGAGAACAGAGAGAGGTAAAACGGTCAAAATAGATGTCATGACCAACCACATATCTTACCCTTCCTTCCTGAGCTTTCATATTCTTTGAGCTTCTTTTCCGTCGAAATCTGGTATTGGGTACCTGATCAGCCATGAACCCCACCACGACAAGTCCACAGAAAGATGGTGCCAGGACAACCAGCGCCCGACCCCAGAAACCAGGTCAGCCAGAACCAAATCCAGAGAACCGCCAGCTGGAACAAAACAAAGTCAACTGGGGAGGCAAATACACACCGAAAGAAGGTACAGAACAGTTAGGGTAATACCCCACAGGTGGCCCACAGAAAATAAGACAAAAAAGAGCTAAACGTGCCAAGGACAAAGATGGAGCCAAACCCCAAAAAGCAGAGGAAAGAAAACCAGAGGTAAAAAAAACAATGCCAGTCAGTGACCTAGGGTAAAGATAAACCCTAATCCCATAATAGAATAATGGGAAAGCGGAGTCAACCCAAGAGGGGCAAGCAGTCCCTAATGATGGTGAAAGGATAAGACAAGAAGAAGAGCTAATCAAAAGGACAAGCCGATACCCTGACAGAGGCCATGAGGGGAAAACAAAAATAAAACAATGACTCAAACACGGGTTTCTGGGTCAACCCTGATCGTGCAGAAAAATGTCAACCAAGTGAGTCACGGATTAAAACAACGTGAGAGCCATGCAAGGGTGACAGCTTCCACAACTGATAAAAAACCTGTGCACACAGCCAAAGACGATCTCCTTCCCACTTATTTTTACCCTTGGCTGGTACTAGTCCCCCAATTAAGGGGAGGGACTCCAAGAGGCAATATGCACAGGCCACCCAATAACCCTGAAAGGAACACAAATAC
The DNA here is from genome assembly GCA_001517045.1 of Pseudotsuga menziesii. Classification (NCBI taxonomy): domain Eukaryota; kingdom Viridiplantae; phylum Streptophyta; class Pinopsida; order Pinales; family Pinaceae; genus Pseudotsuga; species Pseudotsuga menziesii. Next base: position 96,210 of record LPNX010590232.1, on the reverse strand, counting down.
AGGATAAGAGCAGCTGCAGAAACCCCAGAAACCCCAAAAAGAAAGGATAAACGCAAGCAGGAGCCCCAGAAGCCCGCCTCCAGAAACCCTAAGAAAGAGGAGAGTGGAGCCATGAGCAAGCAATATGTCGCAGGCTAGGAACACACCCTAGAACCAGTGCCGAAGAGAAGCGAGCAGCAGAGCTTCGCTTGCCCATTTCCACGCTCCTTCCGCTAGTGGACCTTGTGTGGACAGGGTTTATCTGAAGGTGGCACACTTAATAATATTGGGACAGGTTTATTTGAAGGTGGCACAGTTCACAATATTTGCTGGAGGTTCGTTAAGTTAAAATAAAAATAGTACAAATTTTAAAATGTTTAAAACTAAATAAATTTTAAAAAACTTTTACATTTCTAATTTTTTATTTTGAAATATAACTAATTTCATTTCCTTAATCGTAAAATCTTATCTAATATTAACATTAAAACTTAAATTATGAAAATATATTAATTATAAAATAAAATTTAATACATTTTAAAACTAGCAATGGTACCTAGGGGTGCAATAAAAGAACGCCGTGTTGTAAGATAAGCAAGGAGATATGGGCATATACAACAAGAAAGACAATTTGAAGTGTTGAACCACAAAATTTAGTAAATAAAATGTTATGGTTGATACAATAATTTAAAACATTATATTCTTCACATAATTGGCCATTACATTATCAGAATTTCAAAAGTAATCATAAAAATTATTTTTCTCTCATCAAAATGGCAATGACTTGTTAGTTTTTGTTGTTCATTGTAGATGCAAAAACCATGGTGTAAGCTGAACGTTCAAATTCAGTCTTTGAATTATAAATAACATAATAATAAAATAAAGCTGTAATAAATCTTTGAAATTATAAATAACATAATAAAATAAATTTGTAATAAATTTAGTTCACTAGATTTGGCGATACTTCTCAAATTTGGTCCTTGAAATTATAAATATCATAATAAAATAAAGCTCTAATAAATTTCCTTCATTAGATTTGGAGACATCCTAGCGGAAAATACAATAAACTATTAAGTAATTTGTAGGGTCACACACTATCTTGGGATGACCAAATCAAGGAGTTAGGGTCCCCCCGTACATTGTTTTTACTAGGGTTTGTTCACCAGATAAGTTTACTGGATAATGATTGCCTAAAGGTTGCTCTATCGGGACGGGAGTTATTGCAACTATTGGGATGTGAGCTTTTACTTCTCTCTCGGGTCTCATTTGAACAGATATGGCATGAAAAGAATTGAACTTCAATATCCTTCACGTAGACTGAACTGAACATAAGTCTATATCTCATTAAGCAGAAAGTGGTCCTTATTATGGCAATTCGAGTTAAAGTATAGAGTCTTTGTAGAGAGCTATAGGTCGCTTTTGATTACTTAATTTACTGTTTTACAAGGAGCGAGGTACGAGCAAGTGCTCTCCTTTTGTTTGTATGGTCCTAAAAAAGAATAGGGTGGCTTGTCAATATAGTTGGTTAAAGGTTTATTAATAATAGTCTCTCTCATAAACTCCTAAAGGTGAAGTGAGGTGCTTATTAATATAACACAAAAGGTGAGGTTATAAATAATAGATATAAAAAGGTTATCAATAATATTCCCGTACTATATAAAATTCAAGAGGGGTATCAATAATATAATACACTTGTGTCGTTCGTGTCAGAACTGTAATTCGATGTCCAAAAGTCGGGGTATGAATCGACCTGGTTTCCACACGTTCGTTTATCAATAATCCCAGCTGCTTGGCCGGCCATTGACCCACAAAAATGAATAGGGGTATGGTTCCACCCCACTCCCAAATGGTTCCTTCAAAGCGACACTACGTGCCTCGTCTCGTCCAAATGGCTTGCCCCCAGTACAACTACTCCCTTACCATTGTAACACTATCCATTGTTGCACACATTTACATACTCGTAGGCCACCTAAATATACACATGCATGCCCATACTGCATGCAGACCAGGTGGCATGTGAAACCCTATCCATGTGTTCTATAAAAGTCTATTTATTTTCCTGGGCCGACCTTCCATCCCTCTTTTTATTTTTCTCTGTTATTTTAACAGATTCGGGCAAGGGCGTAGCCCCTCCTTCCCCCATTTTTTTCCATAGCTTATAGAGTCACAAAGATTCGACGCCCATATTTTTTTTTTGCGAACCAGTGTGAGGTTCGAATCCCTCTACAAGCTAGGCACAACATAGTGTGGATAGACTTTTATCTACAAGAGAAAAAGAGATACCAAGTATGAAAACATTGGCATATTCCGAGGAGAAACGTGCACTGAGCACACTCTATGTCTCGAACTTCTTCCACCCTGAGTGTGTTGCACTTCTACTATTTTGCAGGCTCAACATGTGGGCTTGTTGGTGTGATGGTGATGATACTTTAGCGCTCAGACTTGACACTTCATCTTGGTGAGATGGGTATGGGTAAAATGCGCTGAGTAATACATCCTAGTGGCCCGGGTGAGGATTTGTGTGGAAATATCCTTTGATGCTCAGCTAGGTAAATAATTTACAGTTTGCTATTTTGCAATCAACTAACGAAGATGAAGAGAGGCCAGATAAGCCTCACCATTATGGACTCACAGAAATCAGGGCCCCAGTTATTCTTTCACGGATATTGCTCTCCTCCAGGTTTGCACTGTTTATTTTCCTGTGTTTCCCAGTCTATTACATTGTATTGAAGCCTAGAGCTTTGCTTACATACAAATCACTCGGTTTTAAGAACTAGATTTTGTTATTAGAAATAGAAGATCCAGATATTTTTTCACTGCAGCAGCTTTCACCAAGTTCTTTCTGTATTTTGTGCTCTGTATCATAGGACATTCTCGAGGCAATGGGGCAATTTGTTGATGGCTTGAAGTTTGCAGGAGGGACTTGCACTTTGATGCAGAAAACATTCATTAAAGAGATTACAGAAATAGCACATAGGCACAAAGTGAATATGTGGGACTCGCCAGTAATAAACCTAGGTTTTCTTTTAGCTTCTTACATTAGTACTTGCAAAATCTTGTTATGAAATCTGCATAAAAGCTTACACATACCCGATTGTATTTCTCCATCTACATCCCAAGCTGACTTGAGAAGACTTGTGATGACCCTGCACAGAGAATTTGAGTATTTGCATAAGAAATCTTCATACACCAATGTCCTTCTTGCCGCGCATCAGCTGCCTGTAGGATTTTGGCGATCAATTTCTGAACCATCGAAAGCGACCAGCCTGAAGAAATAAAAGTCAGCCTACGGGTGGGGAAATCAATTGAAGACATAAAACCTTTTCTTGGGAGGGGCGGGTAACGAATACACTTTCCATTAAAGGGGCAGATACCTGCTAATATGAGATGGATGAGCCCCAATTCTTTCTCTTGTTGCTACCAACTTCCGCAATCTTCTTCCCTTTGTTTTTGGCATTTCACTAATTCAGAAAGGTTTCTCTACCGCCTCCATTGATTGGGTCATACACCAATGTCCTTCTTACAGCGCATCAGCTGCCTGTAGGATTTTGGCAATCAATTTCTGCCCCCGCTTCTGCTTCAAGCGGTGAATTACTGATAATGAATACATGGGAAGCCAATTTGTCCTTTATCCAGAGTTGAGATAGATGGACTGCTGCCGTCGTATCAATCAAAAGCAATTTACTTTGACAGAAGCCTCGCCAGATGAATGAAGGACATATACAGCTGTTTTTCAGTCAGAAGGTAGCAGATGAAGATCAACATCAATCAGGTCAGGACCAGATCAAGCAACGAAGGAGTCAGATGACCCCAATCGTCGGACGAAATAATCCTACGGCTATTTTTTAGTCAGAAGGTAGCAGATGAAGATCAACATCAATCAGGTCGGGACCAGATCAAGCAACGAAGGAGCCAGATGACCCCAATTGTCGGACGAAAGAATCCTACGGTTGGGAAAAAATAAAGCATTAATTGGGGGAGTCGACTCCCACTTGTTAAACGCCTTACGGCGTAAATATAATAAAATCGTGAAAACTTAACTAAATATTAACATTAAAAATCAAATTATGAAAATATAATATTCATTACATAATAAATTTTAATACATTTTAAACAATTGTTTTTCTTTGATAAATGAGGCCAAGGGGTGTAAGGGGTTATATTAACATTCAAAATCAATTTATGAAAGATTTATCTAAATATTAACATTAAAAAATAAACTATGAAAATATTATAATAATTATGTCAATTAAAGGACATCTAGTTGGGTTGACTTTTCAATGTTAGGTAGAGTTTTGCAAATATTTTTTCAATCATAACGTTGAATTATGGTCTTGCATTTACGTGTATTTCTTATTTTTTATTTATTTGTCATGTGATTAGGTTGTTCATGGGTAGGAGCACCACAAGAGGGTGTGTTGGCCTTTATGGCGATGTGGTATGGTCAGTGTATGCGATAGGCATTTATTCTAAAGGGAAATTGGATATGGGTCGAGAATACAATGTGGATGGGCCATTAACTCGGTTTTCAATTTGTGAGTACCATTATTCAATGTGTCTTTAGAGGATATAGTTAATTGCTTGGGACGGTTTTATGTTCGGGTTGTTGATGTTGTGGATATTTCGTAATTTTCATGATTTTGGAGCTTTGCCCTGTGGTTTTTCATCTGTGATTTTCGAGGGTTAATTGCTTAGGATAGTTTAATGTGGTTCTTGAGGGTTGAGTGGTCGACTGATAACTGCCTCAAATAGTTTGTTTTGGTGGATAACTCATGGATTGTCTGGGCTTGTTGTGGTTATCTAGTTTTTGAACTTGGGTCTATGGTTTTGGAGCTTGATTAGTAAGATCATGGTTATTTAACTCTAGTTCGGGTCTATGGTTGTCTGTTGATACTAGGAGTTGGAATTGGGGCCAGCTTTTGGTGCGAGTGCAAGTTAGGCTAGTGCTCAAAAGGTTAGGGTTCGAGCTTGGGTTCGTTAATTTTTTGTCTATTGTGGTTCCCGAAGCGAGGTTTCTTTGGTTATGTAGGTTTATTCGTGGGTTGTGTTGCGGATGCCGTTGGACTAGTCTCATAGCAGGGTTTGCTAAAAACAGAGAAAAAATAGGCTGTGGGTTCATGGTTTATATTTCATAGCACAGGTGTAGTTGAAAATTTGATTTTGTTGTTTTTGTTTTTTCCTTTCTCCCCTTTTCATATTTTCCCCTGATTTTATTTTTCCTTCTTTGAGAGTGGCAAAGTGCATTTTCAATGGATGTCTCTAGAAATAGCTATATGTTCATTTGCAATAAACATTCCACACTACAAATTAATTGCAGAAAGTTATTGCTTCTTGCGAACCTCAGCAAAGTTCTAGTAAGACAAAAACTGTTCATAGAGTCAGAAGAACTGGTAGGGAAATGAGGTTGAATGCTCAGATAGGAGAGTATGAGATGACTGATGTGATCTTGTACTTAGGATCAGAAGTAAATGTCCTAACCAAGCAGACCTGGGAACAAATGGGAAAACCTACCCTGGAATGGTCCCCTATACAGTTAAGGTTAGCCAATCAGCAGAAGATTGTGCCCCTAGGAAGATTCCCTAGTGTCCCAGTGGATATTGCTGGGGTCAATACTTTAGCAGACTTCAAAGTTATTGAGATCATTGATGACTTCAATCCCTATCCAACCTTGTTAGGAATTGAATGGGCAATGGAAAATGCTACAGTCATTAACCTTAAGAAGAGACATATGACTTTCGAAGGGAAGGGTTTGAGAATCATAGTGCCATTGGACCCTTCTCAAGGAGAACGGTACACATAACCACTCAGAGATGAATATTAGGATATCCTAGATCATATCTATCATATCACAGCTAAGGAAGAAGATTATGTTGACCCTACTGCCGAAGGTACCATGGACTGGCAGTGTGACAGCTCCTGCATGACAGATTCAGATGATGGGTTAGAAAACTGGCAGAACAGACTTTATGAGCTACATGGACATAGATGTGCCAAAATTACCAAATCTCTCAGATGGCTTGGTGCACAGGTAAGCATGAGGATACAAAGCTCGCACAAACCATGAAGGAACGCTTCGGCCTGACGAAGGGAAAACGAGGGTATCACACTTCCGCGATTCAACATAATAATATTCACTTCGTAGCTAAGATTTTAGCATGCAAGCTCATGCGAAAGTGTAGACCATATGAAGTGCCTGCCCCAGTTATCAGAATTGCTGCGAACTGTGCCGAAGGCTACAGTTACAACTGGGCAGCGTATATCGCGAAGGAATTCCTTGAAGATGCTCGCAACGCGCAGGAGAAAGGTAGGCCCTTTCACTATTCATGGTTGATAGTCCTTATTGACTTGGTAGGATGGCAAGAACCTACCAAGGCACAGTTTGCTGCTATACCTCCGGACATGCCTGGCGCAGTAAGGTACGCCTCTCTGTGGGGTTCCCAGGATAAAACCCTACAACAGATGACAAACTGTGTATTTGCCTTTTATATGATGAGTATCTCGTATGAGATCACAAAAACTCCTCGGCTCAGTAATGAGTTATTCGCTCAATACGATGGCACAACCCATTTCAGCGCCGACATGCATCATATTTTCATCCAGGCCCGTGCAGATCAAAAGCATCAATGGTTTAAGTTACCGTATGTAGTGACCCAAGAAGACATCTATGCGGTAGTTCAACAGTGGTCGGCTGAATGGTTAAAGGACGTAGAGACAAAACCCACCATTCTAGTTCCCCCAGTTACCAATGTGGGCGCAGTCCCTAGTCGTACACAGCAGCAAGACCCCCCCTGAAGACAATGAAGAACAAACTGAGTCGCAGCAGAGTGAAAGCGACCAGGGTGGAGATGATGGAAATGAAGAAGAAGAAAAAGACTCGGTTAAAACTGCTTCAGACCCTAATCGGCAGGATAAGCGCAATACACCAGAGCTAGAGGAAGTGAACAAACCCCAGTCCCAGAAGAAAACGAAGGCGTCGAAGGACAAGAATATTGACGAGGAGCCTAGCCTGACAAGTGAGGAACTTGACCAGGCTTTATCGAATTCCACAGAAGTTCTCACCAAGAAATGGTCAGAATTTGCAGCTACGCATCTGGATTCCATCACCGGTGTAGCAAAGCATATTTCGGAGTTGAAGGACTTAGCAGAAAAATCACTGACTGGAACTGCAGCAAGCAGCGCCCCAGTAAGCGCACAGCCAGACCTACGGCAATGGTCGACCAGAGATAACAAAGGCCAAGTGTCAAGTGCAGCCCTCATATTAACTGACGTAGCGTCTCGCGTGGAGATGAGCATGAAGGTTGGAATAGATTACACTAATATGTCTATGACAGAGCTACATCTCTGTCAGTTAGCAATTATGAAGGAAATCCAGGCACGAGACCAGTATTCACAAATGCAATTGGAAAATTCCATCAGTCAGCAGCAGCGCATCACAGCGAAGCTGGAGGCAGTGGAGCAGAGAAAGAGGGATGCAGAACGTAAGTGGATTACATTGGTACGAGTTTTGGATGAGGCATGTCGAAGTCTTCCTGACTTCGACGTACAGCAGGTGGAAGAGCTAGAACAAAGAATAGTCGGGCTGAAAGACTACGCCCAACAGTCTCGTAGTAAAATAGAGAAGCTCAAATCCGAACATGAGGCTCAGATTTCGGAGCTTCAACTCCGCATCATCCCGGAGAGCCCACCAGAGGTCAGGGAGCAGTGCCGCACAGATATTCAGGCCTCAACAGTGAAAATTTCAGATATCGTGAGCAGCGCAACAAAGCTGCTAGAAAACAGTATTGAGGCCTGGACCACCTTGCAGGAACATCCAGAAGTAGGACAGCTGCAAGAAACCATCAGGCAGCGACAGATAGAGTTGGATGCAGTAAAAGTGGAAATTAAGACTCTGTCATCTATGGAGAAAATGCTCAAGGTAAAGCGAAGTAATGAACTCCAGCAGGAAATTGAGTCATGCAGAGCAAAAGCAACAGTAGTGGAAAATTCTATGCAGCCACTTATCAGCGAAGATTTGGAGTTGAGTACTGCTGTGGATACCCAACTCAAAGTTCTGAAGGAATATGATGCATTTGCGCAGAAAAAGACGAGCGAAGCATCAGTCGCAGTATTGTAGGAGTTGGTCAAAAAGGAGCAGGCAATCGACAATATCATGCGTGGTCTCAACAAGAAGTTCACTATCCTCACTGACAAAGTTCGTCTACCAGAAGAGTATCAGAGTGTCTCAGGACGGGCCACTGGTGAGTCTTAGGGGCTTGTTGGGGCGTGCACCTTAACGGTCCTTAAGTTGGGTAACTCCACGGGTTTTGTGGGGGTTTGTAAACGGAGTTACGACTCAAAACAGTCTTAGGGGTGTCGAGGTTGAGTCAAAGTCCTCTTTTTGTAATAAACCCATAGTTTAAGTCCAGGTTTTAGGGTTCGAGGTGCCCATGGTTTAAGCCCATGGTTTTGTAATAAGTGCTCTGTATAAATAAGCACTCTTGTAAAGAAGATAGGTTAGAATTTTTGATGTAAGATGAATTGATGCGAAGCTAAGGCTATTTTGGTAAGAAAGGTTAAGTCCCAGCTGTGTGCGTGGACGACCTCTGCAGCTGTGTGCGCAGAGGATTTTTGGAGATTAGGAAGATCTGCAGCTATGTGCGCAGAGGCCTGCATCTGTGTGCGCGGCTTTGAGGACTTGAAGAGATCTGTAGCTGAGTGCGCAGATCATAACTGTGGTTTTTATAAAGAGTTGAATAAAACACAGTTCTATGGACGTAGCCCCTACATTCGGGGTGAACCACGTTATATCTTGTCTCGTGGTTCTTTTGTGTTGTTTTGTTATGTTCTTTTATGCATTGATAAAGTAAATAACTGATAAATAGGACCATTGCTATAAACTAACTTCGCTGTGAATTCCTAGAAAAGGGTTAAGCAAGTCACTGTTGTTGATCTAACTGCGAAGTTATATATGTGAATGACGAAGTTCTGTGTTGAATGATTATAAGTTATTAAAGACTAAAGGTACAGTAATATCCCTCTTCTGCTTGCAGAAACCTGATTCTGTGGCACCCCATAGCTGTTTCGGGTGAGACTGCAACCTGCTCACAGGTTGTTACCGAAAGGGCACACACTGTGGGTCTTTTGTTGGTGCGAAGTTCATGGTATAAAACTCGGGTCTGCCCTATAGCCCGACAAGCTGCATGGAATCCAAATTTTTATGTTATACTCTCATTGTTAAATCAAGCAATTTTCCTATATTTTTTCCCTTCCCCCTCTTATTGTGTGGATTGCCTTTTCATTTTGATCAGGATATGATGGGATATGAC
>LPNX010590232.1:43130-59850 GCA_001517045.1 Pseudotsuga menziesii | reverse complement strand
TTTACATTTCTTTTCCCATTGAACGAACAATGATTATTCGATGGGGTTTGTTTTATATCAAGGAATGGAACAACATGCACTGCATTTCTTTTGCATCTTGTTGGTCGCATGGGCAGACCCGGGTTTACTATATTCAACCAAAAACACCCCTAGCTCACTGGCCCTTTTGGCGACAGACCATGAAGCGATCTGAAGTCTCACTCGAAGTGAATCTAATGGGTTGGCCAAGACTCAAGTGTCTTGGACCAGGTTCTGCGCACCCTACTTCTCTTCTCTTCCTCTTGCTAGTCACAAGGTCAGCTATCTCTGCGCGTCGCACGCCCTCTTCTACTCACAACTCTTTAGCTCTGTGATTCTTACCCGTGCGCAGGTTGCGCAGTCTCTTCTCACACCGCACAACTTCCACCTACTCATAATATCTCCCACTCTATCGCACCGCTGCGCACCGCGCGACACACAACTTCTCCCCAACACTAAGCCCTCAGCTCGCAGTATTGCGCACCGCAGCTCCTCTGCTGGTGCGATATCGCCTCTCTGCGATATCCTACCTCCATGAATCTGCGCCTTAGCGTTGACTGTGTCGACGTGCGAACTCGGCCTTCAAGAAGTTATACTGTGGTTAACTAGTCTTTAGAGACAAACATAAGGGAGTCTTTATGCAACTTACTGAAATACTTCACTTATATCTATCTTCTGCATTACTGTGAGCTGAACATTACATACATTCATTTACTGCAACTAAAACCATATGCATAATAACCAGTAACAGTAAGCAAATACAAACACATTCACACAACACATAACACACAGATTTAACGTGGTTCACCCCCGGGATGGGAGCTATGTCCACCAAACTGTGCTTCTATTATATTTCTTGAGGGAATTTAGCACAGTCTGTTGCACCGCATATGCAGCGCGAGATCTCTCCTAGACCTTTGGTCTACTTCTATCTCTATATCGTCCTTCTTACAATATATCCTTCCCTCTCTGTCAATCTCTGTGGACGGTTACATACAGACTCTAATGAATCACAGACAAGCTACGTGTCTGGATCGTTACAATATTGTCTGTCTGACTAACTCCTGAGTCTACTCCAAGGAGACTCAACTAACCAACTGGAAGATCAACTTACGAAAACAACCAGCCAACTATCTAACCCTTTACAATACAAAAATACAAGCTTTTATAGGCGGCCCGAAGGTCTCGCCATTACAACACTGTGGGCTTGTCCCAACAGTAAAACCCATACCCTTATTAGTGACAGTCGGTCCTCTCTGTCCTTGAGGTAGCCGCTTCCCGTCACACCGCAGCTCTCTGCAGTCTTCCATGCTTCCCGGCACTGATCATGGGTACTGTGCACCGCTTCACTTCTCTGTCCTTCGTCTTCAATGCTTGAGCCTCGTTGCTCCATCTCCTTTATGAGGGTTGCTGAGCCCTCCTATCTTCCACCACTGCCTTCAATGTAGTGGTTGAACTTTCTTCTCTCGGCCGCTTGGGTACCGTTTCCTCCTTGACTTTTCTATCTTAAAAGTCATGGTTTCCGGCTCTGCTCTACAGCTGGAAACGTGCTACGGCGTCGTAGCCTTTCCTTATCCTCTTTCCGCCAAAACTTTACAAATCCGCTAAACTGGCAGCCTCTTCTGTAGCTGCGGGACCCTACTCCAACAGTCCCCTAACACTTACTTGTGGCTCGTCCCTGAGCCACTACCAGCGGGGTTCTCCTGCTGTAGCTTACCCTTCGCCTCCTGCGAATTTTTCTGCAACTTCCCCTGAAGTTCTGCAACTTCATTCTTCATTACCTCGGCATGCTCTTTCTGGAGTTTCGGTAACTTAGTTCGCTGGGCTCTCTTATCCTTTCTGCCCATAGTCACGGTTTCATCGTCTTTGTTGGTTCTCCTTTGAGAACGCTCTAGTGTTTGAGAAGTGCACCACAGATATCCTTTCCTTTTTTCCTCGGTTAGAACTTTTATCACAAGGAAAATCTATATCTGCCAGCCTTCTCAAACATTTCATTCAGTCTGGAGCCTGGTATATGGGGGGAATGCAAACCATGAATTCCATTCCGAGAACAAGCCTTTGTCCTCGTTCTGGAAGTCTCCCCTCCGCTGGGTTTGCATTCCTCGTCCTCTTTTCTTCTCTCCGAAGTGGTCCAGGTCCATAGGCTGCTTTGGATCCTCAGGTTTCTGTTTTGCCTTTTCTTGCTCAGCAACCCTCTCCAAGCATGCATGCTGCCTCTGATCTATGACAACCATATGTTGTTTCTTTACCTTAGGAATCTTTTGTTCTTCGTTTAGTTGATCAGATAGGTCAGCGATTTTCTCCCGTTGCTTTCTTTTTCTGATTTTTACTTTCTTTCTGACAGGAGATTTCTTCTCACCATTCTTCCGCTCTACTTTCTTATCTTCAGTGGTCAGCTCGTCTTTCTTCTTCTCTTGGGCAGAGCTTTTGATGACATCTTCGACATCCCGTACTGGACTCTTCATCCAGGGGGGCTTTCTGACTTGTGGTGTTTCTAATTTCACAACCTTGGGTGGCGTCGCCATGGCAAACACACAGCCAGTACGTTCTGTCCAAATTTTCTTCTAAAGGTTCGTCCTCGGCCAGAACCCACTTGGCTGAATCTACTGGGCGTGCAATGGCTTCTAAATATTTGAGTCACTGTACTCTGTAACTAGATTGGCTAAAACTGCACAGGGGACACTCAGAACTGCTCTGTATGGCTCTCGGGTGTTTGCAAATGTGACTCTTGTACCTGGGTAGTTCCTACATTTATGACGAGTCAACACTCCTGGACGGAACGGTGATCCCGGTTAAACCCGTCGGACTTAATTATTGCCTGGATGAGACCATGCCCGCCATTCCGATCCGCAATCAATGCTGAAATCTGCTCACGTGCTGCTCAAATTATGTGTGTTCAGGCACCGGTCTTGTCAAATATTTTGCCAAATCTGGAAACTTAATGAGGCCACTGCCAAATCCATGGTAAGGGATACCGTTCATTTCTTCATTAACTGCCTGTCAGATAGTTACTTGACGGTCCACTGTCGGTTGCAAACTGAGTACGTGGCACGGAGAAACATCGCACTACTACGATGCGACTCCACGTCATCTGTGCAAACAAATAATCGTCAAAAAATTATTATTATTATTATTATTATTATTATTATTTTGAACCGCGCTGGTGCGATTCCTCATGACTAGAATTTCTGCCCGTGTAGACTAATTCCCGGTGCGATGCCTCCTTTCAACTACACTGGGAATCTGCACTCCCAAAAACTGTTAGTGCTAGGACTGAAAGGTGGGGGGGCTGTCACTGTAGAGCTTAAGCCTACTGCCATTAATCCATGTGGGAAGAAGCTCCCCGTTCAGCTGACTGAATTGAACAACACCTCCCTCTATAACGTGTTGGATCTGGTATGGCCCCAGCCAATGCATTTTGAACTTCCCTAGAAACTTAATGAATTTGCTGTCATACAGGAGCACTAGGTCTCCGATCTGGAAAGTATTATTCTTAATGTGTCTATCATGCCAGGATTTTTCTCGTGCTTTCTGCACTGTCTGATGGAATCCAGCGATGAATCTGTCTTCTTCCAAGGTAAGGAGCTGTGCTAACCTTTCCTCCACTGTGTGTATATCAGTCATCCCAGTAATCTGAGCGATTCTTAGACTGGGAAGAATATACTCCATAGGCATCATAGCCTCCTGCCCATACACCAAGCTGAAAGGTGTATGTCCCGTGAGTTTCTTGCATGTGGTTCTGTATGCCCATAATACAGTGTTAACTTGAAGGTCCCAATCATTCCTTTGAGTATTGCAGATCTTAGTCAGAGTGGTTTCTAGAATCTTATTGAAGGCCTCCATCGTACCATTAGCCTGTGGGTGGTAGGGAGTGCTCTTATGGTGTTGAATCTGGAATTCTTCTGTCAAGGCCTCGATGGTGTGGTTCAAGAAATGTGTGCCTTGATCGCTCATCAAAATTACTGGGCACCCAAATCTACTGATGATATTTTTGAAAAGGAACTATGCAGCTGTAACAGCGTCACAGTTTCTTACTGCCTTGGCCTCTGCCCAGCTGGTGAGATACTCTGTTCCGGTGATAATATATCTCGCACTCGTGCGCTTTCCTGTCGGGTTGATAGGACCCACAAAATCTATTGCCCATTTGTCAAATGCGCGCAGCGTGACCTGCGGTCGCAGCAGCATTTCATCGCGTCGCGAGGGTTTTCCTACCCTCTTGAAGATATCGCAGCATCTACAGAAATCCTTGGTGTCTTTATGCAGTGTAGGCCACCACAAGCCTGCCTCTAAGATTTTCTGCACAGTCGGCTTTCCAGTGAAATGGCCTCCTGCGATTCCTGAGTGTGCTTCTCTGATAATAGCGTCTTTTTCATGCGGCATCACACATCTGCAAAGGACTCATCCGGACCTAGTTTGTATAGGTGTCCTGCGATAAGGGTGAAGTCTGCTGCTTTAACAACCAACTGATTCTTTTGCTGCTTGGTAAAGTCATCTGGTGCTACTCCTGTAGTGAGGAATTGAATAATGTCAGTGTAGTAGTCATCTGCGATCTGGATAGAGAATAACTGTGCATCGGGCAGATTGTCTTCAAGGTTACTTGGTTCTTCTCCTGAGTCTATCCGCGATAGATGATCAGGTCCAGCATTTAGTCTTCCTAGTTTCACAATGATTTCAAAATCATATTCTTGGAAGAGGAGTAACCATCTGCAGATTCTTCCCCCTAACACTGGCTTGTTGACTAGGTACTTTAATGCAGAATGGTCATTAAACATCTTGAATGAGGATCCCAATAGGTAATGTCTGAATTTCTGTAGCGCGTACACCATAGCTAAGCCTTCTCTCTCTGTAGTGGTGTAGTTTTTCTCTGCTGTTGATAGCTTTCTGCTGGAATATGCAATGGGATGGTCAATATCTCCTTCTCCTGGTTGTGTCAAAACGACTCCTAGTGCGATGCCTGATGCATCCACATGTACATGGAATGGTTTAGTCCAATTTGGGAATACTAGGATGGGTGCTGTAACCATCTTTTCTTTAAGAGTGTCTAAGCTCTGCTGACATTCCTCATTCCATAAGAACTTTACATCTTTCTTTAGCAATTTCTCCATTGGTGCTGTAATCTTTGCGTATCCTTTGATGAACTTTCTGTAGTACCCGGTATGACCAAGTACTGTCCTAAGTTGCTTGACTGAATTGGGTGCTAGGAGATTTACAATGATGGCGATTTTCGCGGGATCTACCATCAAGCCTTGTCTACACACAATGTGACCCAACAAAATACCAAATGGTGCACAAAATATACATTTTTTCAGGTTTAGAGAAATCTGGTATTGCCTACATTTTTCTAGCATCAGTCTGAGATCTCCTATATGTTTGTTGATTAGTCCAAATATAGTCCAGTCATCAAAATATACCTCTAAGAATTTATGAATATATTCTTTAAATACAGCAACTACTATTCTAGAAAATATAGCTGGTGCATTCTTAAGACCAAAAGGCATTACCGTATACTGGAACGAGCCCCATTCTGTTGCAAAGGTGGTCTTAGAGCGATCTTTTGGATGTATTCTGATCTGGTGGTAGCCTGAAAATCCATCAGTGAAGGAGTATACCTCCTGTCCTCCCACGTTGTCTAATACTTCATCAGTGAATGGTGTTGGAAATGGATCATGAAGTGATGCATCGTTGAGTTTTCGCAGATCAACATAGATTCTAATGTCCCCTTTTGTTTTCTTCTCTTGGACTACCATAGGGCTAACCCATTCACTTTCCTCTACGGGTTCAATGATGCCTGCTGCTAGCATTTTATCGATTTCGTCCTTAACGTTTTCTTTGTAGCGCGGATTCAATCTATATGGGCGCTGTTTAACTGGTCTAGCATCCTCCTTCAATGGTATTCTCATCACTCCCAGGTCTCCGACTATTCCCTTCATCTCCGTGAACTTGGTGGGAAATAGTTCCTGATAGTTGTGTAACAAATCTGTGATTTGTCCGACCGTTTCATCGTTCCAGTAATCTCCAATAGAGGAAAACTTAGGTTCTTCGTCTGTGCCAATATTGACCTTTTTGATCTTAATGGGTTCAGTTATTGCTGGAATCTCTAGCTATGGTCCTTCGACATCGCGAGTCCCTTCTGACTCAGGAATGTTGGTATTGCGAGGATCTTCATCCGCCTCCTCTGTTTCTGCTCCAAAATTGTAGCATTCCAATGCCTCTTTTAATTGGACAGCCCACTCATGTTCAGCTGGCACTGATGTGGTGCAGTCTTCAAATATCTTAGTCTTGATTAGTTCTAGGGCCTGAGCAACAATTGGATGTTCTGATTCAAACGCAAAGGTGAGTAGGAAACTGTCTGTCATGAGTGACCATGTGGTCGTTCCCTTGCGCAGTTCGGTCTCTGTGTACCAGTTCCTTGGAACTGTATCCAATGTGTGGATGAATCGGTGAGTCCACTCATCCTCGGGGACGTTCGACCAGCTCTATTCACATGCCTGAATGTGTGTTCTGGGATCAGTCTCTCCTCTGTACTTGTGTTGGATATATTCTCTATCATCAGAAAATTTGATTGCCATCAGTCTTTTAATATCGTTCCATGAAGCAATATTTTCTTTGTGTGCATACCACCATCTTGCAGGTGTGGCTCGAACTGCAAGGTCCATAGCTGCGATCCTCTGTTCATAAGAAATCTGTTGCTCAAACTGCTCAAGGAAGTTCTGGATATCTGTCAGTCCATTGTATGATGGGATCTCAGTGGTTTCCCCCCCAATCCATCGCAGTGATTTACTCATAAACGCACATCTGCGTGCTGAGACTTCGTAAAGTCTATTCTGCCAGTTCTCTAGGCCGACATCAGAATCCGATGCGCATGAACTGTCGCATCGCCAACTAATGTTCCCTTCTGTGGTTGGGTTGATGTAGTCGTTCTGGTTCGTAGTCATCTGGTAAAGGCTATCCATGTTATGTGCTTCCTCCTCTGCTCTTAAGGGTTCAATATACCTAAGACCTTGGTAAGGATCCAGCGGTGCGATGACCCGGATCTACACATCCTCAAAGGTCATCTGTCTTCTCTTTAGGTCAATGACAGCCTTGCTATCAATCGCCCAGTCAATACTTAGTAATGCTGGATACGGTCGACTATCACCAATGATTTCTATAACCTCAAAGTCCGCGAAACTACGAACTCCGTCAATGTCAACTGGCACTTGTGGCAGTCGCCCCAGTGGTGAGACTTTCTGTTGGTTCGCCAATCTTAGGTGGATAGGTGATCTGATTAACTGAGGACTTCCCATCTGTTGCCATGTTTGCTTAGTCAGAATGTTTACCTCTGATCCTAGTTCTAGGACGACCTCATCCATCTCAAATTCTCCAATCTGCGCTGTGAGCTTCATCTCTCTGCCGGTCCTCGTATGTCCTGTAATACTATGAACATCACGGTATGCACTGTTTGAGAGAGAGGGTTGCTGACACTGATCTATGATGCACTGTAGCTCGTCGATAGCTTTGTCATTTCTCAGTAGTTTCAAGCAACTTTTCAAGAAGGAGTGTACACTTTTTGTTGATTCATCCTCGTCGCATCTCCCTGATGTGGTAGCCTGCGGTGTCTGGTCTCTATTGTCGTCACAAGGTGCTTGCTGTGGTACACCCCTAGATGGCGGTACCTGAGATCCTGATGGGGTAGGTTCATCAAAGGAAGCCTTAGCTTCGTGAAATGTCTCTTTAGTCTTCTGCAGGTCTAATGATGTTGTCTTACTAGGAGCTCTTCGTACCCACGGCTGACCTGCGTTCTTTTCAATAGCCTGCGATGTACCACTGGTGGAAGCACCGCTTCGAGTCACAATGTTAACTGTTGGTTCTGGTTCCTTAGGTTCAGCAGCAATAAGCTGGATGTTCTGGTGTGCTACTGGCTTAGGGTCTTTCATCTTAGCTATCAGGGTAGGGCACTCTTCTATGGTATGGTCATAGGATTTGCAATAGTTACAAGTAGTGGTGGGGGACTAACAGTCCCTGGCGTAGTGTCCTACAACTCCACAGTTATAACAAGTGACTGGTCTGCGACCTTGGCCAAATCCTCCTCCTCGACCAAAGCCTCCTCCTCTACCTCGTCCTTTGAATCCTCCTCCTCGACCTCCATAAGTCTAATATGGTGGTGGTCTTGCTGCTGGACCCTGTGTGTCTGACTAGACTCTGTACGCGTCATGTTGTCTTCCTGACATGAGATCATAAGCTCGGAAGTCCTGTTGATCATGCCCGACGGATTTGCAGAAGACACGGTATAGGTTCTTAGGTGTCTGTACATACTTCTAAAGTAAAGGGCATTGCTGAGGTAGGTGTCCGTGTGTTTTGCATATTTCACACCATGGCCCTTGCGTTCGTGGTAAGGGGTTAGGAGCCCCTGATGCTGAATATTCTGCAAAGACTGGACAGTTGTCTTTGGTATGACCCGGTGTTCTACATCGTGAACACCATATGTCCTGCATAACCTCTTTTCCATTCTTAAGTTCATGAATCTGCAATGTGAGGTTTGCCAGCTGGTTCTGTAAGGTTGTCATGCCTGCATTTGTTTCAGCTAAAGGTGAAGCTTCTAACTTCATTGCCATCTCCAACGCCTCATCCTGTGTCTGGAGTTTCTGCTGCATTAGTGGCAGTCTGATGTGAGGGAGCAGTGCTGCAATAAACCATTCCTTGTGCTGCTCCGGCGCAAAGTCAAAGCTTACTTGGTCTATGAGGGCTTTGAACTTCTGGTCAAAGTCCCATACTGACTCTGATGGAAGCTGCTTAATATCCTTAAGTTCTGTTATACACTGAGATTCAGACTTAGGTTTCTTGAATTCCTTAATCATGGCGTTCTTGACCTGGGCCAGTGTCTTGGGTAATGTAGTATACTTTATGTACCATGTCAAGGCTCTGTCTCTGAGTGTGGTGACCAACTGTACAAGTTTAAGGTTATCATCGTTGATTTTTTTAATGGTCCACATGGCTTCACAGAGGAACCAATGCTGTTCCGGGTCTTATGCTCCTGTACCTTTAAATGTAGGTAGCTTCATATCGTCTCCCATCCTATTTCTCTGTGGTGGGTTATGACTAGCTGGATTACTACCACTCAGCAGTGTAGGTGAAGGTGTTGTAGCAGTAGCAGGTATTGTTTGTGAACTACTAGATGGAGTACCTACGGGATTACTCTGAGCTCCTATCTGTTTCCGTGGGGTGTAAGGGTGGTAAGGTATGCCCTCCTCTGGTTCTTCTGTGGTGCTAGGATTCTATTGTCGAATACTGTCTGAACTGTTTTCAGATATTGGAGATCTGAAGTCTACCTTATACTTCTTTCCACTACATGTTCTTCCAATGTCATCTAAATCACTTTCAAACTCTTGTGACATTACTATCTTTACTTATTCATCTGAAACTAAATCCATTGTTCCTTTTTCATATAGCAGCATCTTAAGGGACAAGTTTAGAGATTTTAGGTACTTACCATGATATCCTATGAAGAAGTATCATTCAGCTTCGCTGAAGCTCTTCCTCTGGTCAACTACAAATTCTATAACAAAGCCTTCTAGCACACTTGTAAGCCAGAAGTCCACTGCTCTCGTGATGGAATTGTCAAGGTTCTGCACAGTCTGAATCAGCTCCGGTGTCCAGACAATGTGTCTTTTCTTCTTGAAGGTGTTCCTATCTGTCAACTTGGATAATCAGTCGAAAAGCTCTTTTCCGTATGTTGCAAAAGATATAGCGTGTATGTCTGAAGCGATGTGCTTTACTAACCAAGCCTCTGTGCTCAGTCTAGGACTCCGATTTTCTTTCTCAGCGAACTCCATTAAGTTTGAATCCAGCCACTGGTGAAATTCTTCTCTGGTAGGATGCCAACAGAACATAGACGTCCAGTCGTTCAAGCCGGCAACGGAACCATTTGTTGGTCGCATGGGCAGACCCGGGTTTACTATATTCAACCAACAACACCCCTAGCTCACTGGCCCTTTCGGCGACAGACTGCGAAGCGATTTGAAGTCTCACCCGAAGTGAATCTAATGGGTTGGCCAAGACTCAAGTATCTTGGACCAGGTTCTGCGCACCCTACTTCTCTTCTCTTCCTCTTGCTAGTCACAAGGTCAGCTATCTCTGCGCGTCGCACGCCCTCTTCTACTCACAACTCTTTAGCTCCGTGATTCTTACCCGTGCGCAGGTTGCGCAGTCTCTTCTCACACCGCACAACTTCCACCTACTCACAATATCTCCCACTCTATCGCACCGCGAAACACACAGCTTCTCCCCAACGCTAAGCCCTCAGCTCGCAGTA
Organism: Pseudotsuga menziesii; assembly: GCA_001517045.1. NCBI lineage: Eukaryota > Viridiplantae > Streptophyta > Pinopsida > Pinales > Pinaceae > Pseudotsuga > Pseudotsuga menziesii. Next base: position 49,541 of record LPNX010590232.1, on the reverse strand, counting down.
TTGCGCACCGCAGCTCCTCTGCTGGTGCGATATCGCCTCTCTGCGATATCCTACCTCCAGGACTCTGCGCCTTAGCGTTGACTGTGTTGACGTGCGAACTCGGCCTTCAAGAAGTTATACTATGGTTAACTAGTATTTAGAGACAAACATAAGGGATTCTTTATGCAACTTACTGAAATAATTCACTTATATCTATCTTCTGCATTACTGTGAGCTGAACACTACATACATTCATTTACTGCAACTAAAACCATATGCATAATAACCAGTAACAGTAAGCAAATACAAACACATTCACACAACACATAACACGCATATTTAACGTGGTTCACCCCCGGGATGGGAGCTACGTCCACCAAACTGTGCTTCTATTATATTTCTTGAGGGAAGTTAGCACAGTCTGTTGCACCGCATATGCAGCGGGAGATCTCTCCTAGACCTCTGGTCTACTTCTATCTCTATATCGTCCTTCTTACAATATATCCTTCCCTCTCTGTCAATCTTCGTGGATGGTTACATACAGACTCTAATGACTCACAGACAAGCTACGTGTCTGGATCGTTACAATACTGTCTGTCTGACTAACTCCCGAGTCTACTCCAAGGAGACTCAACTAACCAACTGGAAGATCAACTTACAAAAACAACCAGCCAACTATCTAACCCTTTACAATACAAAAATACAAGCTTTTATAGGCGGCCCGAAGGTCTCGCCATTACAACATTGTGGGCCTGTCCCAACAGTAAAACCCATACCCTTATTAGTGACAGTCGGTCCTCTCTGTCCTTGAGGTAGCCGCTTCCAATCACACCGCGCTCTCTGCAGTCTTCCATGCTTCCCGGCACTGATCATGGGTACTGTGCACTGCTTCACTTCTCTGTCCTTCGTCTTCAATGCTTGAGCCTCGTTGCTCCATCTCCTTTATGAGGGTTGCTGAGCCCTCCTATCTTCCGCCGCTGCCTTCAATGCAGTGGTTGAACTTTCTTCTCTCGGCCGCTCGGGTACCGTTGCCTCCTTGACTTTTCTATCTTAAAAGTCATGGTTTCCGGCTCTGCTCTACAGCTGGAAACGTGCTACGGAGTCGTAGCCTTGCCTTATCCTCTTTCCACCAAAACTTTACGAATCCGCTAAACTGGCAGCCTCTTCTGTAGCTGCGGGACCCTACTCCAACACATCTTTTCTCTTGACTGTCTACTTAAATTACCTAACTACAACCAAACAACAACTCAAATGCTCAACTACTATAATAGAATCATTAGAGTTATTGAAACTTGCAAAATTTCAGATCTGTTAATTGTTCAACATTGCAAGATAATCACATGGTTGTGTATCATAACTTCACATTAATACCAGATCTGTTAAAGCAGGTCATACACGCTTGAACTAGGCTATATTATCCTCTATTAGTTCATGGGTAGATCACTAATTATATTAGTTTCTTTTAGATGTTTATACACTCCTTACTCCCCTTCGTTGTCGTTGTGATCCCACTAATAATGCTCACCACTCAGATGAGAGGATTTAGGATACCCAACTAAAATCCCATAATTTCTTCAAGCCACCATGCATTCATGGCACAATGTCTTCGATCCACCATATATATATGAGAAAGGGGGCATTTTAGGGGAACAATCATGGAACCCAATGTCTTCGTGGATACCCTTAGAGGAGGCCCAATCCCTTCGTCGATACTATTGAGATGAGCGTTCCACTTTTAGTTAGTTGAATGGGACAAAAGAAGATAACCAATATGAATGGTCGAGGGAGCCAATGCCTCTCACGGAGGGATTTGAGATAATAATTGAGTTGATATGATCTAAGTTCCTTGAGATAATATGTTCTTTGAATAACAAAACTAGGTTATTACACTCAACATAATTGCATAACTTATGGTGGTACACATATCTGATACATATTGTTTAGCCATTGGTTGGTCCATTACTACCTTGAGGGCACTCCTTGGAATATCATCCTCGCAAGTGCATTTGTCTTTTTCCTGACCGCTTATCGGAATTTTCTTGTTGCGGGTGAAACTTTAGCTCCTGGATCTTTCTCTACATATGAATCTTCTTGAACTGTAATCCTTGTGGTTTATTATATATCTTCTATGAATTGCACAAATCCATTGAAAATTATAATAAAATTTTCGATGGGGACGGTGTACCGGTTAATCCAGATGTATGTAACCCATCAACTTTATGTTCAATTCTGGCATAGCCTTGACACAAAAATTAATTTCAAGGCCCAACACTCTCACAAATAACAAGAACGTGAAAGAAAAACACACCATCTGAAACCTATCATGGATTCAATTCCATATTTGAAATGGAAGTTTTCTATTTTTTCGCATTTGAATTGATCCAAATTTGAGCTCATAAGTGATAGAGTTTAGGTATACACTATCCAATTTCATTGGGCTCAACAAAACTTTAGAAGGCATCCTAGAGGTTCTACACATACTTATTTGAAGGGCTGAAGAATTTAGGCTAAACAATTTCTTAGCGGTTTTTAGTAGTTTTCTCTATTTGGATTCCCTGGCAAATATTCTTGCACCAGTTCCATTATCGGATTTGCTTTCCCTGAGAGTAACATACACTATGTTTTTTATTATTATATATTTTACCACATGCACCGAGCTCGTGTGATCAGAAATTGAAGTCTCGTGTTAAAGATTCTATGAAAATCTGTAGTTATTTTTTAGGGTTCCGCTATGTTAAGCTATTTTTATTAAGCTTCTTGTCCGATTGGATAAAACATTATCTTAGACTTAATATTTTCAATGCAAGGTCGGTTTAAATTTAGCTACAATTAAGTGATGTTTAAAACCATAATTATCACTATATTGCTTTCAATAATTGTTAAAGACTACGCTACCTCCAGTCAAGAGAATCTTTCTCTCTCATGTTCACCGATTGTGGTCCTAGTTAATAGATTAGCGCATCATATTTTATTGTTTTTCTGCCTTCAAAGAGATATAGAATTATTATTGAGTTTTATACCAACCAAGTGAAACACAAATGATATGTTGTGCGCTTCTCTATCCTCTAGCCGAGGTACTTACCAATCTCAAATGAATCAATTAATGTTTTAGTTCTATTTATTAAATCAGTAGTATTTTGGTTTTTTTGCTTTTCACCATGATAGTTAGTCCTACATATCATAAAAAGTGGGAACATGAGTAGTAGCAAGATAAATACTAACCTAATTGGGATCTCCGGGGTGCTTTGTCTGTCTATTTATTGCTTGGTTCTTCATACTCTTGTGGTGGATTAATCCCAGAAATATATAACTATGTAAATATATATGTGGCTGGTTTATTCCATGTAATTCTTACACAAGAATTCTACTTAGTTCAAAAACAACCCCCGCATTACTCACTTAGTTCGGCAAATGCTGTGGCGCTAAAGCAACCAAATAAATCCTTTTTATGTAAGCAATATGTAGGACTTTATGTGATGTAGTAAATGTAGTAAATTTGATGGAGAAGTAATAATATCTGTAGATTAAACAATTAAGTTTAATACCAGATTACATTCCCAACGCCTTATTAGAACAAGCGCTTTACCCCCTTTTCTTTCGACTTATTGAAAGAGAGTTGGGTAACGCCTGATCAATCCTTACCCAGGCCTCCGATCTTGCCGCTTAATAGAGAATATATGTCTAAGACACAAGGGGGGCGGGGCGTTGAACACTTTCAATGTGCTTTCCAAGGCGGCTCGGTTTAAAAGGTTAAAACAAAGAACAAAGCATTGTATTTTCAACATTTCTATCATATGAATTTACTTCATTTTTAAACGATGCATGCTAATAGATTGTTGATAAGTAACTAGTAGCTAAAAATAGCTAGAATAAATAAGAGGATAGAAATTTCTGTAAAACAATATGATTGGGACACTATTTGAGAAATGAATTTTTCATACTATTAGATACAATTAAGTAAGCTGTCTCTTCTTTAGTTGTACTGGCTGGAAAAGGATGTTTTTGTTTATTCGTGTGAGGAAACAAGTGAGTCACGTTACAATGGGGTTCGTTTCAAGCGTGGTTTTGAGGAGACAAGTGAGTTGTGTTACAATGGAGTTCATTTCAGGCGTGGTTCTGGGATTTATTTTTGGAGTTTCATTGGTGATTGCCTTTTCATAGCTGATTAAATGCTCGAAATTATCACGAAGATTCTTTATCTCTTTCCTTCAGATCTGTATGAAAACAATTGTGTTTCTTCACAATATATTAAGACTGGAATATTAGGGTTAATTCCACTTACAACATTGGAGTGAATTTTATTCTATTCTAGGATAAATTTCATTTATTTTATATTCATCTAAAAACTAATCATTGCTTAATATCAACTCCACATTAGTTTGGTTTATTGTAACTAAATAGAGAGATGGTACGTCATCTCAGGATTTGAAATATCTTTTGGGATGGTACCACTTCATCCTACGATTTGAAATATATTTCAGAAAGGTGGTTGGAAACCAACGGTTGCACCACCGTGACAAAAAATCTCTTGGAAGATCCATCGGTTGCTTTATATGCCATTGCCACTGTTGTAGTGAACATTTCTTTTCTGAGAGCAATACAACATTTTATTGATATTTAAATCCCAAACCACTTCTACACTATCAGTTCAACAGGTACCATAAGAACAATGCCAGACAAGAACTGGACACTCTAGGGTTCGAATGCTACTTTTTCATTTCAATGGCCATATTCAATTTGACTTGAATGAGTTTAGAAATGTTGCTTGCTCGCCAAATCTTAACCCCATTTCTTCATCAAATTTAGTTCCTTAGAGTTCACGCTTTTTAACCGATGAGATCTCGGGCGAGAATCTGAGTGTAATTTGCCTCAAAATATTGTTTAAATGTGTACTACCTAACCCTATAGGATTTCATCTGATCGAGTGGAATTCTACTTTTGCAGGGATCATAATTCCTAATCGTAGTCCTATATAGGGGATGATACAAAGTATAGAGAGCATGCATGTCTTTAGTGGAATCATGGGAGGATGATACAAAGTATAGAAAGTATGCATGTATTTAGCGGGATCATGACATCGTTTCTTATAACTTATTGCCTTTTTCTTATAAGTGAGAATTGTATTACATCTCAATGTTAAAATGGATCGATAGACTATACAATATCTACTGAAACTGGAATTGTTGTGATGGAATATGATTAGAGTTTTTCTTTGTTCAAGGGAGGCACTTAATTCCATAAACATCCAAAAGGTAGAGATGCATTAATAACTTACATAATTGCCTTAGAGGTAATAACTTACATAGGGAGCGTAGAAAGATGATTCACTAGTGGCAATATCTATATATAACAACCCTAGTAACCTCAGTTATTTTATTGAAATTGTTTTTAAACTTATTTTCTATACTGTTATATTTTAAAATCAATTTTGTAGTGCTTTGCTTGTAAAATTATAAGTTTTTTTTTTACTAGGGGAATCGGCAACTGGGGCCGGGCTGGTACTCGCGTGACATGGGGTCCATGGATCCATTCTCGCTACCACTATAACCCTAGGTGCCCCACACCCTCCAAAAGACATGGGACACAAGTAAACCTAGGTGGGATTGATCTCGTGACCTCCAATTTACAACAAGTGACTTCATAACAACGGAACCGCCAATGAGCCACACCCGTGCGAGCACTTGTAAAATTATAGTTATATATATATAATCTAATTTCTTTTAAATGTATTTTGAAATTAAATGTTATTTTACAAGTAATAAAACTAATTGCTTTCTTATTACAATTTGTTTTTAGAAACATAATTAATTAGTTTTTTAACCTCCTTTCTCCATAACGCATCGCTGCAACTTTTGAATGAGATACCTTGGCCAAATTTGGCATCGACCATCATTCAACAAGACACGACATATAAATAATACATGTCTCTTTTCATCATATTTGTTGGATATATCCCACATATATAAAAGCATGACATTCAACTGCCAACAAAGGATGTGTTAACAGGTGCCTTGCGATAATGGTTTTCTTTGATATGTCCTGAAATTTTTAATCCTCAGAATGCGCTTTCTTTATCATGCCCTTATGATCCTCAAAGGTTCTTTCCTAATCATGCATCTAGTGTGAATCCTGTGCATCTTACCTATTTCAGGTTTTGTGGTCCAGTGATAGATTTGAATCTGATACACAGGTTCCAAATTGATATAGTTTTAGATGGACATTCTGCATGCAATTGAGAGGAAAAACTGTCTCTTGGGAACCTTTCTGACCAAAATTGAAGAACTAGGCTCCGGGAAGGTGGTGGATTTTTTGCGGTGTCCTATTTTCAATTATTCTTTTTCAATCATTTTTGCGAATGTGTTGTGCTAATAAAGGATGTGTTGTGCTAATAATGGCATGATCTCGGGTCTCCTGGCATGCATGGCACTAGTT
>LPNX010590232.1:0-40759 GCA_001517045.1 Pseudotsuga menziesii | reverse complement strand
CTCTCCTTAACATGTCATATATGGTTTGTAAATATTGAAAGTGCACTTTATAGTGTTAGTTATATCCTAGAATTTTGTAATTCTTTAAGTATGTTTTCAATTTTTATTGGACATTTTTGTGATTATCGAGTTATTTGGTAGCTGCCTCACTGAAACAAGTTATATGCAACACAACAAACCTCTCTCTCACACACACTATATGTTTACACATGGTTGAAGTTTGACATCGTACCCTCTACTTCAAGAAAAATCCATGACATCACAGTCAAATCCACTCCTACCTATGCAATCATGAATCACTTTGCCTTCTTAAAGAGCCAACGACCCACCATATCCACATGCCTTAAGTACCAATGGAAATGTGAAATTCTTTGGTTCTATGCCTAACTCTTGCATCTGATAATAAATCTCAAGCGTATCCTTATTTACCACGATATCATTCTTAGCGTACTCTCTAATTATAGTGTTCCACAAAATTTACTAGGAGCATATGTTATGTCAAAAACTAGGCGGGCATTAGATAGATTGCCACACATGGCATATCTGCTTACAAGTCTAATCCCAAACAAAGTTTTTTTCTCAAACCCATTAATAAGTACATTGGCATGCAATTGTTGCATATATTTTATGTTTCTACACTCCTACAATAAACAAGCACAAGTATTGGGATTGATAGAATCACCCTTGGAAGTTGTACGAGCATTTACAAATATATGGATATGGATATACCTCTTGTTATTGAATTTGTGATGATGAAACTGAAGAAACAAAGATAATCTCATAGATGTAATACCCCGGTTTCGACCCCATTTGCATTAAAAGGTACATGATGTATATTTTGTAATTAATCGTGGTGCGGAGCTAAAAGAAAAAGCCCCACCATCGATTTGGTTGTGTATGTTTCGGCAATAGGTATCGTTGCTGATGGTATATCGTGCAACGATCCGGCACATTATAGTTTTGGCATCATGTAAATATGCACATCAATTTAAATAAACCTATACCCAACTACGACGGTGCAACGTTAAATGAAAAGGGCATGATTCCTAAGGTTAAGGGGGGGGGGGGGGGTTGTCCAACCCGTGGGGGTCATTGGGAGTTTTCCATGTGTCGACCACCCATTTAATTTCTGATGTCTGGGAGCAGTTATTCCTGAGTAGTGGTGGGTGTGGCAGGACTTCCAGTCCTTTCCCACGTACCCACTCCACCAGGGGACTCTTCCTCTTCACATCGCGTGGGGCAGAAGAAAACATTCACTCCACTCTCCCACGATCCCACTTCTTCAGAGGTTTTGGGGTCTAGCTCACTCTCACGCATGACATTGCTTGTTTTTCCTCCCACCGCGAGTTGTTCTGGTAATCCTCATGTAGAGAGAGGGAGATCATGCTTCCTCACGCACCGTTTGGGGAATTTCCCCATCGTTTTGTTCATACTCACGCACAGATTGGAAATCGGCATGGGTTTCCTCATGCAGGGGTTGGAAGACTGTGAACTCACGCAGTGAGCTGGAAAATCAGCCTGAGAGACACGGTTCTGTTGTTTATATGCTTTCCCTATCAATGCTAGGAATCCGTCTTCTTCCCCATCTACGGACTGTGTAAGGTTCCCGTTGTTTCATTATGGGATTGGGTTGTTGATCTTCCCTGGTATTGGTTGTTGCGTGTGCAAACATCTTTTGGGTACCGCTAAGTTGTTTTGGCCACGCTAGGGCCAAGAACAACTCTGAATCGTCTTGTCTGACCTGAGCGACGTTTACCCTTTCGTTTGGGTTGTCACCCTGTTATCTTATTTTCTTCACAGAGTTGTGAACTGTTTGTTTTACTGCGGTATGCAGTGGTTGGTCTTCAGACTATTTAGAGTAGAATTAGAGTCTGGGTATGCTTGAGAAACATGGTGTTGGGAGCCACTCAGACAGAATTAGACTGCTGCCTTTCTTCTCCACAACCCTTGAAGAGTACTGGAAAGGGAAGTCAGGGCCCAAGGAACTACGAAGCAGAGAAAGGAATGATTCCTGATGCTGGGTGTGTGGATGTCTTAGAAGTCAGGTTAGCTCTGGTGTAGGCATCCTTAGCTCTCCATTGAGACCACCAACTTAGCATTTAGCCTTTCCTAGCTCCTTGGCGGCCTGATAAACCCAACTGCGTTGACTTGGCTGTTTTGTTTAACATTGGCTATGTGTAAGCCTGCTTTGACCCTTATCCCTTGAGGAATCATGCCCATCTCGGGGATGGCAGTGTTGCTGAGAGATTGGTGAGCACACTGGCCTATGGTTGGGTGGAACGTTGCAGCGACGTAGCTGGTTGCGGGATGAGATATTTATGAGATAAGTGTTCTTGTCTATTTTGCTTCTGCATTTACTTTTACTGTCTAATGTCTGATGAATCATGATGAACATGTTGATGTTGGAATGTATATGTTGCTTCCGTTGTATGTTGAGTAACTATGAATCCGTGTATTTTTTATGCATCTTAGCATATTTTATGTTTTAAGGATTTTATTTCAGCATTATATGCATGTTCTTGTTCATGGGGCTAGTTTCCCGGAGGTATTTGATGGTTTGGTAGCGTCCTCTTCGTCGGTCAGAGGGTCGGGGACGTTACAGTATGGTATCAGAGCAAAGGTTGCAGCATGGGCCTGAACGAGACATGAAGATGCAGTGACAGAGTGTATGTTGCAGCATTTGGGCCTTAGAGGGCCATGAGGAACAACTAGCAGAGGTAGGTTGCCTACTGCCCATAAGAAACCAAGAGAAAATGGGTGAATGACAAGAAAATTCACAAAATTTTTCGAAGTGCCAGAATTGTCGGCTCATTGAAAAACTTAGTGAGAAGTTCTTCCGATGCAATGGATCACTTAGTTGGAAGGTCCTCCGACGCAGCAGAACGTGTAGTCTGAAGCTCACCCGATAGCAGAAGGAAAATTGTGAAATTTTTCTATGTGTTCGTTGGCTGTCAGTGGAGAACAGTGGAAGTCAGAGCCGTAGTTGTGGAGGGGATTAGCCGAAGGTCGCTAATATGTTGGCCCCCTTTCGTGGAAAGACCACCCGACGCTGACCATCGACGATCGGCACCACTAAGATGAAGGGATCGTTGATGAAACGTCGACGGAGGTTAGTAGATTGAGTGACGACAGTTAGCTGTTTGGACTACAGAAACGTCGGCAGAAGAACTAAGATGATAGTGGCTTGAACTGTCGACAGCGATGGCGAAGAGGAAATTTTGAATTTTTTTTTAAGTTGTGAAATCATCGGCGATTGGAGATGATTAGTTGATTGAGTCGCCGATGCTTATATGATGAAGTTGCCGATGAACATCAGAAGAAATTAGCTGATGATGAGTCCTTCATTGCGGCTATTTAATGGGCTATCCACCCGACAGATAGTTGCTCTGACAGCTGATGCGGCAGAAGACAGAGAAGAAAAGTCGCGGAAAATTTTCTAAGTATTTGTCGGCCATCGAAAAATGTTAGTTGTATTGGTCACCGATGAACGTCGAAAAGAATTAGTGGTTCGTGCACCCGCCATTGCGGAAGTCTAGTGGACTAATCTTCCGACGGGTAGAGTCCTCGAGCGTCGATGCCACACCAGATAGTTTCTTCGACAACCGACACGGTGGAAGACAGAGGAGAAAAAGTTTTCTAAATTTTTCTAAGGCATGAGATCATCGACGATCAGAAACATTTAGTCGTTGGGATCGCCAATGACCAGAGGATGGGATCGCCGACGGATAGAAGATAAAGCTTCCGAGGTCTAGTGAAGTATATCGATGATTATTAGTTCAAGGACAAGCCGATGTAAAGAAGATTTTTTTTCAAAAATTTATCTAAGTCTCGAAACCCATCGACGATCGGTGAAAGATAGTGGATTTCATCGCCGATGTGCAGTGGTTAGTCCTTCCGACGACCGATGGGGTATTAAGGTCTGCGGAACTCGCAGCAGGATCAATGTCCATTGTTGCGACTACCTAGAAAAATAACCACCCAAAACTGCAACAGTTAGTGCTTTCGACTGCTGATCGAAAGATTACAGTTGCTAGTCGTTTCGACCGTCGACAGAGTTATGGCCATGGAAACTCCAGTTAGTTTGCTGCTGCCATTGCGAAAGCTTAGAGAACTAGCCGTCCGACGGGTAGAGGATCAGATCGCTAATGTGGTAGTGCATGGAGGATCTGACCGACGATAGATTGTGAACAGCGAAAACCCTAGAAGGTTCGTTAGTCACTGTTGCGAAAGCAGTGAGGACTAGCTGCCCGATGCAAAGTGCACCCAACCGCGGATGAGCAGTGGAGGAATTAGACGATTCGATCCTCGAAACGCTGGAAATATAGTGGGAAAGAGACCCGATGAATAGTCCTTAGCATCGTCGATGCCATTCAGAAGCTTAGAAGACTGAAGGTTCGATACAGTGGAACATGTTAGTTGTCAGGGCAGCCGATGAGTGCCAAAGGAAATTGTTGATTTGATCGTCGAAATGTCGAAAATTTAGTTTTTAAAGAGATCTGATTGGGGAAAAGGAATTTTTGGGGTTTTCAAGTGGGATTTTTCAGTGGATTTTCAGTAGACTGCCAGTGGATTACAGGGCTGAAAAGGAAGAAAATTCCAGGTGGCTGAGGTTGCCATTTCAAACCAGAATACATTTGGTAAAAAGCATCATTTTTGAAGTGGTGTGGTTTTCACACCCGAGTTCAGAATGAATCATGTGGATAGGCGTTGGAAAGCTTATCCAACAGGGAACAAGGGAGAGACACCAAAATTTGAATGTAGTGCAGAAAAGTACTAGTGATTTCTTGAAAAAGAAATGTGATGCAGTCAATATGGACAATCTGGGAATTGCATGCCTAGAGGTAGCAAGACCATGAAGTCAAACTAGTTGTTGTGTGGAAGAGGAGTTCCATGCAAAGATGAGGGACTTGAAAAGGGAAATTTCCTTAAACCTTGTCTTGCTAACTCTAATTACAAGTTTTATACATGAAACGTATGAGGATATGCCTTGCATGCATAGGATATTACAGGTTGGTAAGAATAGTGAGAATTATACATTTATAATGAACCACTAATGATAATTATTGATCCGTCGGACCCCAACTTTAGTGCATTAAAAGTTTGTTGTAAAAGAATGTGTGCAACAGATTAATTAATGGAACAGGATTAACATAAATTAAATGCTAAAAACAGGAATGAAAAACAAGACTGATAAATAGATGCCAAGCAGAAAACACAGAACTAGAGTCACAAACAGAAGTTGATAACGGAGTTCACCCCCTCCACTGGGCTACATCTCTGGGTCCCTCTCCAATGGGTACCGATCCAATTAATCTCTTAAAATGGTACAAAATGGTTCTGGAAACAACTTCAGCAACTGTAAGACAGAATGCTGGACAGAAAGTCTTTAAGACTCCTCTCTGAAAGCTCCAAAACTGGACTTCAACAGACAAAAGAAGCCAAGTTATAGCTGAGAATAGTCGACTTCAAAAGGAGCAGCACATGGACAGTTTTCACAGCAAAATGCTCTCTCCAAGCTTCTCATCATAGAGAAACATTGCACTGTCGTTCTCCAAAAACTCCTCTAATAGTTCCCCCCGGAACCATCCCCGGTTCCTCTCCTTTATTACTAATCTTTTCCATTACAAAGGAGCCAAAACGTCAAAGAAATGCGACTGTTCACATCCCATGAAACGCGGCATCAAGACTGTTCATATGCCTTTCGTCATTATTCCAGCTGTGGCATAACTGCCAACAAATCTTGCTAAACTGTTACAGCTAAGCCGTGCCATGCGCATTGCATTGTTTGAATCGGAGGTTGTAGTCATCTGCTTGCCCACTGTTGCAGAAGAGGATAAGCAACGGGCTCCGACGGTCTCAATCGCAATTGGCTGTCGGTTGGTTTTCGAGTCGGAGGATTTAGTTACTTTGGTTTCCACAATTGCGGATGACGCACCACTTCTTTTTCCGATTCCTTAGAGTTATTTCACCGATATTTTTAAGTTTTGGGCTTCCGCCGTTGTGGATGCCAAAAGCGTTGTTCTTTTGATCAAGCTTGTGGCCGTCGTTGCGGACTGCTTATCGCTTCGACTTCCGATCCGTCCGAATGTCCGTTAAGCTTCTGCCGTTGTGGAAAGGAGAAAAGAATGTGAGCCCTGACGTTGCGGAGGGGGAAATATTTTTGACCGCCGATCCTCATATTTTTTGCTTCCGGTTATCCCCACGGACAGACTAGGAGTTTGGCCGCCCGCCGTTACGGAGGGAGATCTCTTCCGACCTTCGATGCTTTGTATTTTTGTCGTCTGATTTTCTTCAATCGTTGTTTCTAAACCATGTACCATATTGGATCTTCAAAGAGGAATAATCTGCTGGATCAATCCTCCCCATTGGAGAGCTTTTGGACCACCAAAAGCCTAAATTATTCTGCAAGTAAGTGAGGGTAAAGTTCCCTCACTTTACCAACCTCCATCCATCTTGCTTTGCTAGGATGCATTCCTTTCAGCCCCACTCGAAGGTACTCAGCATTCCCCCTTCGTGAAGTCCTTACATTTCTGTCAAGAATAACATCATCCTGCAACTCTCTCATATATTCAGGTGCCAAATCATCAATTGAAGGAATCTGTATGTTAATTTCCTCATCCATGATCATAAGAGGCTCATACAATTTAAGATTCTCAACATTGACAACTAAATAAATTTGCATGTATGGAGGTAAATTCAAGCGAAAAGCATTAGTACCGATCTTTTCCAAGATCTCAAAAGGACCATACCTGATAGGCTTAAGCTTTTGACCTTCACCTTTCATCCTTTCTTTGGTGATATGTAACCAAAATCGGTCACCAACCTAAAATTGATTATCAATTCGATGCTTGTCATGCCTGGCTTTGTACTTGGCCTGGCTCTTCTCCAACTGTTCTTGAACTGCTTGCTGCACTGCTTGGATTCTTTGAATGAACTTTAAAGCTTTATCTGCATCATGATGTCCATCCACTGCATCTTTGCCAAAAGAGAAGTCCATCGGTGTTTTTGGCAGATAACCAAAACAAGTTTCAAAAGGAGATATTTTCATGGAAGAATGAACTGCATGATTGTAAGCATGCTGTATATACTGCAACTGCTCATCCCAGAGTTTAGGATGCTTACTACAATATCCTCTGAGCAACTGAACCACTGTTCTGTTCACTACCTCTGTTTTCCCATCGGTCTGTGGATGAAAAGCTGTACTTTTCTTCAATTTGGTATCCATAAGCTCCCATAAAGTTGACCAAAATTTTCCCAAGAACCGGGAATCTCGATCTGATATAATAGACATGGGTAGCCCAAAATGTACCCAAAAATTTTGAAAGAATAAAAGAGTTGTTTGTTCAGCAGTGATCTGCTTGTTACATGACATTAAGATACACATTTTACTGAACTTATCCACAACAACATATAGGTAATCATGCCCTTTTCTAGACATAGGTAGTCCCCCTACAAATTCCATAGAAACACTTTCCCAAGGACAAGAAGAAACTGGAAGAGGAGTGTACAAACCCAATTTCCTATTGCTAGCCTTACTTGTTGCACACATAACACAACCCCTTATATATTTAGCTACAGTTTCTTGCATTTGAGGCCAATAGCAGTGATTCTGCAATACAGACAATGTTTTACTTACTCCAAAATGTCCCACAATTAATGAACTATGTACTTCTCGAATCACATGCACTCTTTCTTTATCTGGAATACAAAGTTTACCAAGATGATACAAGAGCTAATCATGCACAAAATAGTTCTCTTCCTGTTTACCATGTATAAGTGATGCATATATTTTCTTAAAATCTTTATCTTCTGCATACTATTCAATATAACTTTCATGTGTTAATGAACTATTTTGAAGAATGATTGAAGCATTAATAGGTGGCCTTGATAACATGTCTGCTACTTTATTATGAATTCCCTTTTTGTACTTAATTACGAGATGAAACTGTTGTAAGAACCCCATCAATCTTAAATGCCTACTTTGTTGTATTTTAGTTTGAGATTGTAAATATTGAAGTGGCTGATGATCAGTATGTATGGCTGTCTCTTTTCCCATGATATAATGTTTCCACTTCTTCACACTCTGTACTAAAGCATACAATTATTTTTCATAGGTCTGATAGTTACTTACAGTAGTAGAGAATGTCTCTGAATGGTAACAAACTGGCTTCCTTCCTTGCATCAAAACTGCTCCCATGGCAAACCCGCTGGCATCGATTTCGATCTCAAATGGCTGCTACAAATCTGGTAATGTCAGAACTGGTGCTATGCTAATCTTTTCCTTCAAAGTGTCGAAGGCTCTCTGATGCTTGCCTCCCCATTGGAAAATTTCTTTAATGCTTGTCAATGCATGTAATGGAGCAGCAATGGAAGAAAACCCAGAAATGAATTTCCTCCAATACTAAACCACACCCAGAAAACTTCTGATTTCAGTAATGGTGTTAGGCCATGGCCAGTTTACAATGACAGCAACCTTGGCTGGGTCCACTCGCAGGTGGCCTCCACCAATAATATGACCTAGATATACTAAAGAAGTTTTAGCAAATTCACATTTGGACATTTTTACATAAAGCTTTTCCTTTCTCAGTACATCTAAATTTTTTTTCACATGTACAACATGCTCTTCCCAAGTTTTGCTAAACACAAGGATATCATCTAGATATATAATTACAAAATCATCAATGAATGAACGAAAGACATCATTCATGACCCGCATGAAAGTAGCAGGAGTGTTACATAGCCCGAAAAGCATTACAAGCCATTCATACAAACCCTGTTTCGTTTTAAAAGTTGTTTTCCAAGCATCATGCTCAGCAACACGGATTTGATGATACCCACTACTCAGATCCAATTTTGTAAAGTAAGTTGCATGTTTCAACTGATCAAGCAAATCATCAATACGAGGAAGAGGATACCTGTTTTTAATGGTGATTTTGTTAAGGGTCCTGTAGTCGATACACATCCTCCACGACCCATCCTTCTTTGGAACCAAGACTATAGGAGAGCCACAAGGAGAAGTGTTCGGCTGGATGACCCCCTTATCAATCAGCTCCTGAACCTGCTTCTTGATTTCCTCGTTCTGCATTACAGGCATCCGGTACATGGCTATGTTCGAGAGTGGCACATCCTGCTGCAAATGTATCTCATGCTGAATCTCTCTCTTTGGTGGTAACCCCTTCGGATCTTGAAACAAATCATCATACTCAGAAATGATGTCAATCAGTTCAGATTTATGCTTAGGGTCACATTCTTCAAAAGATTTAGAGACTTCAGCATTTTTCATCTTAACCATCATCAATAAAAAATTCTTACTAGCATTTACCAACCTCTTTATTTGTCCTGCAGAGACTATTGCTAGATTGATTTTTATCTTATGTGTCGTACAATATATTCCATACCTTCTTTAAAAAGATGATACTTATTTTGCTCTCTATAAAAGACTGCTTTCCGGTCATACAAATATGGACTCCCAAGTACAATTCCACAAATGTCAAGTGGTACTACATCCAATTCTACCTCATCCCTAAACTTTTCAGTAATTGCAAATTTTAATACACATTTCCTTGTAACTTGCAATCATGTATCATTAGTAACCCAACCTAGAGGATAGGGCTTTTCATGAGGCACAGTAACTAAATGCAATTTCTTAACCACTTCTTCTGATATCAGATTTACTTGTGAACCACTATCAAACAATGTATCAATATTTGTGTGATTTGCAATGACACGAACATGAAACAGTGCACTTCTATCTTTATCATTTTGCTTAGAAGTAGATGGCAGGCTTGTACTTGCACTAGAACTGGATTATGCATCAATGGGAAGTGAGATACTTTTATCCTTACCTTGGATTCCGACAGCTGTAACTTTTGTTTCATCACCTGAGTTGGGTCCCAAGTCTTGAATAGGTGTTGCAGTAGCTTTTGCTTTTCCTTTATCTTTGTTTCCTCCATACTTCTTTAGCCTTAACTCTGGATGAAGTTTCCAACACTTAGAGACATCATGTCCCTTCTGACAATGCGAACATGCAGGCTTTTCACCCTCTTTCTTAACAGTAGCCATCTTCTTTTTCCCCTTATCTTTACCTTTCGATTTGTTGTCAAATTTAAATGACTTCTTCACAAAAGTATCATTAGCATGCTTACCCTTGGCTTCTAAATGGGTAGCTTGAACACATACATCATCCAAATTACTGGGATTAAACATTAACAAAATATGCTTCAAATAAGAATGCATGCCACCAATGTACTTAATAAAATTTTCCTGTGTATCTAACGAAACATTCAATGCAATAGCCCTCTTTCTGAATTCATGAGTATAGTCTTGAATGCTTTGTCCTTTAGCTTGTCTAAACATTTTCCAACCCATGGTTAATTGTTGGATATGGCCTAAAGGATAAAATTGCTTCCTTAATACTTCAATGAATTGATTCCAAGCTGAAATAATTTTACCATTCTTTCGAAGATCTTGCTGAATTTTGCTTTCCCACCAATTAAGAGCCATTCCACTCATTCTCAAAGTGGCCAATTGAATTCTGGAAGGGTCATCATTAATGCCCTGCACCCTGCAATATACTTCAAGCTGCTTGATCTAATTGTCTAATTTTTCAGCATCTACATCTCCATTATAAATAGGCAATTCAAATTTTACATCCAATTTGAAATAAGGCATATTAGGACTTGCATTATTTGAATGAGAAGTATGAGAAGAAGAAAAAGTCTGATTAGTGTCAGGAGGATCACCATCACCTCCTACTCCTTTACCCTTTTCTTCTGGCTTCACTTCTGCATCTCTGGATGAAGATCCTTCTTCTTTCTTGTTCCTTTCTGCTCGCTCATCGAGTAGAATTTCCATCATGGCTTTCATGCTCATAAAATCCTCCAGAAACTCAGTTTCAGAAATGACAGGTTTTTCTCGTTCTGTATGTCCTTCTTCTTCCCCTCGTGGAGAAGACATGGTTCTTGAGAATGTTCTCCTAGAGCCAATCTCAGGATCTCCTTCAACTAATTCTCCTTCACCAACCTTTAACCTGGACCTAGTAAGCATTCAAAAACTTGCACAACAGTCAACTAGCTCTGATACCATAATATGATCCGTCGGACCTCAACTTTAGTGCATTAAAAGTTTGTTGTAAAAGAATGCGTGCAACAGGTTAATTAATGGAACAACATTAACAGAAATTAAATGCGCAGAACAGGAATGAAAAACAAGACTGATAAACATATGCCAAGCAGAAAACACAGAACCAGAGTCACAAACAGAAGTTGATAACGGAGTTCACCCCCTCCACTGGGCTACATCTCTGGGTCCCTCTCCAATGGGTACTGATCCAATTAATCTCTTAAAATGGTACAAAATGGTTCTGGAAACAACTTCAGCAGCTGTAAGACAGAATGCTGGATAGAAATTCTTTAAGACTCCTCTCTGAAAGCTCCAAAACTGGACTTCAACAGACAAAAGAAGCCAAGTTATAGCTGAGAGTAGTCGACTTCAAAAGGAACAGCACATGGACAGTTTTCACAGCAAAATGCTCTCTCCAAGCTTCTCATCACAGAGAAACATTGCACTGTCGTTCTCCAAAAACTCCTCTAATCGTTCCCCCCGGAACCATCCTCGGTTCCTCTCCTTTATTACTCATCTTTACCGTTACAAAGGAGCCAAAACGTCAAAGAAATGCGACTGTTCACATCCCATGAAACGCGGCATCAAGACTGTTCATATGCCTTTCGTCGTTATTCTAGCTGTGGCATAATTTCCATGAAAGGTTGCCAAACTATTATAGCTAAGCCGTGCCATGCGCATTGCAGTGTTTGAATCGTAGGTCGTAGTCATCTGCTCATCCGCCATTGCGGAAGAGGATAAGCAACGGGCTCCAACGGTCTCAATCGCAATCGGCTATCGATTGGTTTTCGAGTCGGAGGCTTTAGTTACTTTGGTTTCCGCAGTTGTGGATGGCGCACCACTTCTTTTTCCGATTCTGTCGAGTTATTTCACCGATATTTTTAAGTTTTGGGCTTCCCCTGTTGCGGATGCCAAAAGCGTTGTTCTTTCGATCAAGCTTGTGGCCGTCATTGTGGACTGCTTATCGCTCCGACTTCCGATCCCTCCGAATGTCCGTTAAGCTTCTGCCGTTGTGGAAAGGAGAAAAGAATGTGAGCCCCGATTTTGCGGAGGGGGAAATTTTTTCGACCGCTGATCCTCATATTTTTTGCATCCAGTTATCCCCACAGACAGACTAGGAGTTTGGCCGCTCGCCGTTGCGGAGGGAGATCTCTTCCGACCTCCGATGCTTTGTATTTTTGCCGTCCGATTTTCTTCAACCGCCATTTCTAAACCATGTACCATATTGGATCTTCAAAGAGGAATAATCCACTGGATCAATTATTGCATTGGTGTTGGAATTAGTGGAAAAACCAACGACAACATGGACATGGTTGAATATGTTGATGATGCTCACGAATGTGACTAGAAACCCTATGGAGAAAGGGATAAGGCAACAAGTCCAGAATCAAAAGTTGGTGAGAAAATTCTGCAATCTCCAGCAAAGGACCAACCAAACTGGTAATGTCAAGTGTGTAAGTAGGACCCATGAAGGTAAGGGTTTAATTATGACAATCTCATGGAGTGGAAAAGCAAGAGATCTCATACCATGTGGTTATTTAGAATTGATACTACATTCATACAGAAATGTATCATGCCTATATATGTCGTTATGAGCTTAGTAGCCCAAAGAAAGAAGGTACTGATGGTATTGGTTATAGTAATGCATCCTAGGCCAGGCATGTTATGTTTGAATGCATAAGTAATCCTGAATCGATGCCAGGTAGCATTGAGTGGATATGCACTAAAAGATTTCATGAATCTTGTGGTTATGCATTGAATAGATGCATATGAAGAGTATGCGTAAATGTTGTAGATATGCATACATAAGTATGGGTGCAAATGTTGTGATGCAGTGCATAAATGCATCAAGATAGTGCATGTGATATTATGAATAACTAATGGCTGAAATGAGGAATTGATGACAATTCTGAAACCATTTCAAAAGTTGTTATGAATGCAAGATAGTAAGTGCATGAAGAGGGTAGTCAGTATCGATTGGCTGCCGGAAATGCTCTATGAAAGGGCAAGGTGGTACAAATGATACGCTTGTGAAGTTTCAGGTAGATTGTTTGGAGCATGTCACTGAGAGTAAGACTGTGACAAAGGCCGAAATCTACCATGTGAAAGAGCCAAACCTTATGAGAAGAGTCTCATGGCTGTGAAAATAGTTTGTATGCATAATGTTAGGATATTTAGACACTTAGGAGTTAGTTAAGATCAACTTGTGTAATATATCCGTTAGGTAAAAGTGTGTTTCTTTAGTATGCATTAGTATGCATTTGTAAATATTCTAATCCGACGGTCACGATATGTTCTAGACATAGAGTGATCCGACGGTTCAACTTCTCTTAGATCATACCTACCATTGATCCGTGGCTTAACACCCGATTGGTCTATGATCTCTATTTAAAGAGCATAGAGGGTCCTTGGCTAGTTGATCGATTATGAGAATCTCATGTAACTTTCTTTCTTTTGCATAATAAATTGCTCCGAAGTAGCTATTTGGCCGGGGCCGTGGACTGTTTCCCTCTCGAGGGTTTTAACCACGTGACAAACCTTGGTGTATTGATCTGTGATCTGTTTGTGTGAAGCGGCTATTCTTGGTGTTCGGTCCTTTGGGAGTACCCTGTGTACCCTAACACATAATGGGTTGTTAAATTTGAATTTGTGAATTTTGGATTTGAGAAATTGCTGACAACTACTAATCACTATTGGCTTGCATAGGATTGTGTCAAGAGGACACATTGTAAGTGGGTATTCATGTTATGCTAGTGTGCATAAAATTATAATGGGAATAATGGTGCTGCTTACAAGAGACCCACAATTGAGGATCACCTCATTGCCAAGCAAATCAATTTCTGTAGTAGACAGAGTTGCAAATTCCTATTGAATTGAATTACTAATGTCATTGTTGGTTATGGAACAATCAATTTGGATTGTATTATCAAATAATGATTGACTGTTTGGCTACTTGATGAATGTGCCAGGGGTACACATTACAAGAAGATCATGTGTGATGGCCTGCAGAAGCCAAACTTCATGGGGAGGTTTCCTTTATCTTGGAAATGGGTTTCGGGTGAAACTCCATTGGACATTTTGGAAATGTCTCATCTACACTACATGTTTGGTAAGCAACATGAGTGAGATGGTATAGATTATGTCGGTAAGACATGTGTGGATATGAAATGAAAAGAGGAGTTGGGATGGCAAACCAAGGGACTGTCAACTCAGAGAAGAGAGCCCCCATTCCTCCTTAACGAAGGAATACTGCCTCGGAAAATGGATAAGTGTTATGTGACCCTAGCTAAGAATGTGCATGTCAAATTATTAAAATTCCATATGCATAACATGTTTTGATCTTAGTTTCATTATGTCAGATTCAATTGGGTATGAATAGGGCCTACATGGCACATATCAGAAAGGGGTGCACACTTTCCTGATGTCGGGTCATGAAAGGGTTTTCAATATTGATTACACCCTAGGGGGTGGACGCACTCCTGGTGTCTCAATACTTGATAGTGAACGATGTGAAGTATGATTACAGTTTTAGAGCAATAACGCTAATGAGTTTGCTTATATTGCTTGTGTTGTCAGGTTAAACATATGTAGTCTGGTGTTGTACACTAAATGGAATTAGAGCTCACGGCTGGAAATGAAACCTGGAAATGGTCATTTATTGTTGATATAAGTGCATGTGTTATTGTTGATGGCCTGATAAACCCAACTGTGTTGGCTTGGATGATGATTGGTTGTTGATATAAGTGTAGGTGATTTGTTGATGGTCTGATAAACCCAACTATAGGTTGGCTTGATTGTGCTGGATATATATAAAAGGATGTTGTGAAGTAGCCTGCGTCCTGACCTAACATCCAAGTCCATAGGCAATCCCAAGGCTTGCAAAGCGAAGCAGGATCCTGTGGACCAGAGAGGAAACGCGCAATACAGATAAGTATTGGGTTATTTTGCAATTTCTTGCTTATGAATATACATGTGTATATGATTTGGTTATGATGTTTTAAGCTGTTGTTTAAGAGATAAAAACCGATGAGAATAAACTAAACATGCGAATTTATTCAATGTTTGAATATAGGTATCGCTGGAAGAAAGGACTATGAAAGCATCCTAGGGGTGCATTTGGACATGTGACTGTCCTGAAGAGCTCAGAATGAGTAGTAATGAACAAGGTGCTAGTAAGGTTGTGAAGGTCCTAGCAGCCAAGACAAACCATGTGGGGAGGCTCCATGGTCGAGAGGTCTGAAATAGACCGGAGACACTAAGTGTCGTGACTAAGAGGGATTGGTCCAGCATTCATGGTGAAGTGAAAGAGGTTGAGAGCATGAAAACCACAGTGGTGGTGTGGGTTCCAGGATGGAACAAAACAAAGAGGGGAAAAACTCTTGCTGCTCTCTCTTGCCTTTTGATTATATATATTTATGCATTGTGAAAACAAAAGATTGTTGAATGCATGTATGACTGAAAATAGAATGTGTGTATTTGCTTAAAGTAAATTGTGAATGCTGGAATAGTTAATTCCCTGCCCAAGAATGGACATGAACAAGATCATGTGCCTATTGGGAAGGCATGAAAAGTATGAAAGTCTCCTTGATGAGACTTGGATTGTCATGCCATTTGGGCAATTAATTGACTGATTTTAAAGCCTATATTATGCTTGGTCTGACAGAATTTCAATGTTGCATTTCACTTGTGAGAAAAGTGAAATCCAGTGGTGCACATTGATCATGGCAACTGACCAAAAACTATTGGACTTGGCTGGATGTCTCCTTCAAACAATTGCCAAGACCTAAGAGAATCTTGGAGAGATGCTCAAGATACAGAAAAGGCAAAATGAGATAAACCACCAGATTTTGCAAGACTCTATTTGTTCGCAAAAGGAGGTAAAAATCCTTCTAGGAACAATCAATAAAGGCAAGGAAAGTGGATCAATGATGGGACATTCATCCAAGTGATCCATTAAGAAACGTTCCAGGCATGAACACTCAAAGGAAGTTGAGCAGGTAAAGATGAAGCAGCCAGCGAAATGTTGGAAATGTGGAGGACATCATTTACGCTGGGACTACCCAAAAAGGGAACATAAAGAGGGTAGCAGCCACAAGTTCCTCGACTTGGGGATGAGTCGAAAGCTGAGAACCAGTAGGAGAAGCTCATGGAAGCTGAGGGGCTTGGTCTTGAAAGCTCAAAGTAAATTAATTGAACATGGGACAGATCTGCAAAATTTTGAAATTTTGATTGTGCAAATGGTATATGCATTCCTATGTATTGGAACACCGAGGGCGGTGTTATTCCAAGGGGGAGGGGATTGTAACACCTCGATTTTGACTCCGTTTGCATTAAAAGGTACATGATGTATATCTTGTAATTAATCGTGGTGCGGAGCTAAAGGCAAAAGCCCCACCATCGATTTGGTTGTGTATGTTTCGGCAATAGGGATCGTAGCTGGTGGTATATCGTGTTATCCAACACATTATATTTTTGGTATCATGTAAATATGCACATCAATTTAAATAAACCTACAGCCAGCTACGACGGTGCAACGCTAAATGAAAAGGGCATGATTCCTAAGGTTAAGGGGGGGGGGTTGTCCAACCCATGGGGGTCATTGGGATTTTTCCATGTGTTGACCACCCTGTTTGTGCCATAAATTGTTTCCAGACTATATGAAAACAAGCCAACATAATCTCAAATATCTCAATAAAACAAAACAGGGTTTTTAGGGTTTTTTAAGGTTTTCTGGTTGTGAAGTTTGATGACAAGAGGGAATGCATTCATAACCCAAATAAAAACTAAATCACAAGCATAGAAAAATTGAGATGCATAATATAATAACCATGTATCCAACAGAGAACACCACTGAAGTTCATCCACAAATGGCAAGCACTACAAGCATAAAAACTTTAAACCAGCAATGAAATTACCAACTGAGTAGCTAAAACAAGCTATAAATGAAGCCAGAGAACAAACTAAAGGGTAAATGGAGCATATATTTCATAATCAGTATTTCATATACACATAAGATTCATTTAATTAGCTTATAGACAAGTCTGAAGACCTCCTCTTGCCAGCCAAAAAATCGAACCCTTAGTCCTCTTTGTTACATACCTAATACTATCCTTCAAAATTCAGTTAAAGACTAAACCCTAACTGCTTTTCAGCCTACTCATCGAAATAGTTCTATCAAAATAATAATTACAAAATGAAATATGCTTTAAAAACATAACTAATAACTGATTGTGTTAACAAGCTTCAAATATCTTTAGCTGCCTTTGCTAACAAGGCTATCCCTTCTAGGGCTTGGGCCTTTCTCCTAGCCTTCAGTTGCTTTGCTTCCATCTCTCCCAACTTTCTAGGGAGTTATTCATTTTGTTGTTGTAGATATTTTATGGTTTGTTTTAACATTGTAAATTGAGACTCTGTATTTCTTTTCCTTTTCAATGCCTCTTTTGAGACTGCAATCATCTCCTGATAGTGGCTATTCACCTCATCCAGATCTTCTCTAAGTCTTCTATTGGCCATAACCAAGCCATCATTTGTCTCCTGCATATATTCCACCTGATATTTATACTATTTTACAGCTCTCTGTAAATTCTCTTTTTCTGAATCAAATGCTTTATTTCTTGTTGTACTTTGCATCTCATTGGGAAGCCATGGAATGTTTAGTCTCCTATAGATTTCTTCATCTTCTGGCAACAATTCTGTAGGAGTTTCATGAAAACTTAGGTTTTCTTTAGTCTCATCTTCACAGGGAACATTTTCATCAACCATCAGCTTTTTTTCTGAGTGAGAAACCTCTATATTACCTTCTTGTTGTTCCTTTAACATTTGACTTCGTATCTCTAAAAATACATCAGACAGTTTAGTTTCAGTAAGGGTGGATTCTCCTTCTGATTTCATTGGCCTTTTTCCTTTTCTGTCACCTTTATCAACATCCAATTTTTCATCAGAGGAGGAGTCATCTATCACAATTATTCCTTCTTTATTCAATTTAGGGTTTAGTAATTTCTTCATATTCAACCTGAGCTTGTTTCTGGGTCTAGTCTTTGGTCTCCACCCAGGAGCAAGTTCCCCTACCATTTTGAAAGTTTTTCCCTGATGGGTGACTAAGGAAAATTCCATGACTTTTAGCTTCTTTTTCTTTGGTACTTCTATCTTATCTTCCTGACTGTGAAATTCCTTTTTAGTGCCAACCTTAGTTTCATCAATAACAAGAGGTTTATCCTCGTCAAATAGGTATGTTTCATCCTCTGACAAGACTGTAATTGGACTTTGCTTTTGGACTTTAGTATCCTCTTCATCACCTAAAACTTTCTCTGCAAGTACAATCTTTTCATCAACAAATGTCTCCTTATTAACAGACTACAAATATTTGCTCTCAATGTCATTTAGATGTTGTTTAGACTCACAATCTTCTTTTACAGACTCTGCAACTTCCTCCAATTTGACAATGTCTTCATCTTTAACCTTTATTTTCTATCTTAGCTTTCTGATCAAGGTCTGTCCTTTATCAGCTTGCTTTCTATTAGACTGTCCTTCTTGACTATTCTGAAACCCTGACCAAAAAAGGAAATATTCCCAAGTTTTTCCTTTACTCTGCAAAACACTGTTGATAATGAGTTTGATAAGTCCATGGTGAAAAATGGACTGTCTAGTATGATTTTGGTGTTCTTTGATTCTGCAAGACATCTTCTGCAGGCTCTTTAGCAAGAAGTAGGGCAGGTTTATCTTTGATTCATTACTAAGGTGTTGAAGAAACCTGAAATGGTATTTAAAAACGAAGGCATACCTTCCTTCACATGTAATATAAATTTGTAAAACCTTAATAGGTTCTACCCATTCAGGCCTCAAGTTATGGATGGGCACACCCTTACCCCAATCTGGAACTATACCAGGCAGTAGGTACCTTTGTGCATTAAAGGTGAATGGCACTTTCTTAAACCAAAGTTATCCCTCATTTTTAACCCTTGTTGCCTCGGCTACCAACTCTTTGGTCAATTTGAATTTCAAAGTATCAAAAGATACAGTATCTTTGTCATAACACTGAGCAAACTTATGGGAGACCTCAGCATTGTATCCATCAATTTTCTTGAAAAATATCAACCATCCTGCATTTTCAAATAGCTCAGCACATCCTGGGAATTTATCTATCCAACTGAGATCAGTGGGCTCGGCCCTATTAGTTTTTCCACTCTTCTTCATTTTCAGTATGGTTTGCAACACCTGTCAGTAATCTCACAGTCTATTTATCTTCAAATTTGCATAGTTTTGGCAGTCTATTTATCTTCAAACTCTCACAGTCTGCCCTATCACCAGTTTAGGAAATGTTTTGTACCAAGTTTCAGCAATTTGACCTAATCACAGATTCAGGGACCTCCAATAGTTCTGCTCTGAACTTTACTTACTCAAATGATGAATACTTAGATATATTGATTAATATCTCATCATTCAAAGTCTATTGAGTGAGTAAATTCATTTCCTTCCTTATAATTTTGACATTATAGGCTTTATCAGAAAACCCCAAAATTTAACAAACCCTATCAAATGTCATGCGGGGTACCTGTTCAAAAGCTTAACACAAGCACTGGAAGTCGATCCTATGAAAGGTTAGGTGTCGAATTGCACGTTCCAGCTGTCTTCAACTATCCAGATCACTTCAAACTATCACCGCTAGGAAGCCCTAATTCTTCCTTCAACTGTCAAAACTCCAATTTCTCATCAATATGTCTCCACCACGACGTTCAATGCCTTCATAATCTTTAGCTTAGGAACCTATTCCCAAAAATTATGCCTCGTTCCACTCACTGTCATCATTTGCCATGAATTTGCATACAATTTCCACGATCTCCCTCACACGATGACCAGACACTTGTTTCAATTATTGGCCTAGCAAGACACATATCAAATGTGATAATTGATATGGTTAACACCTTAGGAACGAAACCCCCAAAAAAATCGGACTGAGACATGACTATTTTGGCACTCGCGACTTTCTTGTAGCGCGCTAGTGCATTAATTTCGCTCTTGCGCTACAAGAAAGTCCAAACACATAATTTCATGTCATTTAATCACTAATCCAATTTTAAGACTTGGTTTATATGATTAATCTTGATCCTATTGTCATTACTGAAACCATTAATCAATATACGCCTTGTATAACCCTTCAAGAATGAACTCTAAGCAAAATTTATAAAAGCAAGCTTTAAAAATAGGAAAAATAAAAAATGATGAAAACTAAAAGGCATAAACTCAAAATTAACCTTTACACCAAAATTTCCTAGAAGTAAAAATATTAGCAAATTTCAAAAACATAAACAAAAGCATAAAACTAAGGAAGACAAAATCATGACCTAACACACCCATTTAATTCCTGTTGTCTGGGAGCAGTTATTACTGAGTAGTGGTGGGTGTGGCAGGACTGTCAGTCCTTGACCACCTACCCACTCCACTAGCGGACTCTTCCTCTTCACATCGCGTGGGGTAGAAGAAAACACTCACTCCACTCTCCCACGATCCCACTTCTTCGGAGGTTTTGGGGTCTGGCTCACTCTCACGCAAGACGGTGCTGGTTTTTCCTCCCACCGCGAGTTGTTCTGGTAATCCTCACGCAAAGAGAGGGAGATCCTGCTTCCTCATGCACCGCTAAGGGAATTTCCCCATCGTTTTGTTCATCCTCATGCACAGATCAAAAATTGGCATGGGTTTCCTCACGTAGGGGTTGGAAGACTGTGATCTCACGCAGCGAGCTGGAGGATCGGCCTGAGAGACACGGTTCTGCTATTTATATGCTTTCCCTATCAATGCTGGGAATTCATCTTCTTCCCCATCTGCAGACTGTGTAAGGTTCTCGTTGTTTCATTATGGGATTGGGTTGTTGATCTTCCTTGGTCTTGGTTTTTGCTTGTGCAAACATCTTTTTGGTTTCGCTGAGTTTTTTTGGCCACGCTAGGGCCAAGAACAACTCTGAATCATCTTGTGTGACCTGAGTGGTGTTCACCCTTTCGTTTGGGTTGTCACCCTGTTATCTTATTTTCTTCATAGAGCTGTGAACTGTTTGTTTTACTGCGGTATGTAGTGGTTGGTCTTCGGACTGTTTAGAGTAGGATTAGAGGCTGGGTATGCTTGAGAAACCTGGTGTTGGGAGCCACTCAGACAGAATTAGACTATTGGATTTCTTCTCCATAACCCTTGAAGAGTATTGGAAATGGAAGTCAGGGCCTGAGGGACTGCAAAGCAGAGAAAGGAATGATTCCTAGTGTTGGGTGTGTGGATGTCTTAGAAGTCAGGTTAGCTCTGGTGTAGGCATCCTTATCTCTCCATTGAAACCACTAGCTTAGCATTTAGCCTTTCCTAGCTTCTTGACAGCCTGATAAACCCAACTGCACTGACTTGGCTGTTTTGTGTAACCTTGGCTATGTGTAAGTCTTCTTTGACCCTTATTCCTTGGGGAATCATGCCCAACTCGGGGGTGGCATTGTTATTGAGAGATTGATGAGCATGCTGGGCTATGGTTAGGTAGAACGTTGCAGCGACATAGCTGGTTGCGGGACGAGATATTTATGAGATAAGTGTTCTTGTCCATTTTGCTTCTGCATTTACTTTTACTATCTAATGTCTAATGAATCATGATGAACATGTTGATGCTGGAATGTATATGTTGCTTCCGCCATATGTTGAGTAACTATTTATCCGTGTATGTTTTATGCATCTTACCATATTTTATGTTTTAAGCATTTTATTTCAGCTTTATATGCATGTTCTTGTTCATGGAGCTAGTTGCCCAGAGGTATTTGATGGTTTGGTAGCGTCCTCTTCGCCGGTCGGAGGGTCGGGGATGTTACAATAGAATCCGTGGAGGGCTTGAACAAGCATTACAATGATAAAGTCTAAATCCATTATAGACGTCATTTTTCCTAATAGAAATTTTAAGCATCTTTAAACTATTTTGTTTAAGCAACCAAACAACAATCATACATTCCAACAATGAGGTAATGATGTTATGAGTAGTACTTCATAAACAAGATCGACTATGGTTGTCTTCATTCAATCACTATCTGTTTATAAACAAAATTTGTTGCACAAGAGTATTATCAATCCAAATAAGGCATACACAAAATTTAGTGCACTATCCAAGAAAACAACCTTTGAAAGTTGTATTTTTTACTGTAATTTGAAGTGTTGGTTTGAATCTCTGTGAAAGAGCATATTTTCTTACAACCATCCAAAGGTAAGGATTCAAAGTTCAAACCAAGTGGATCACCATGTTTTCTTGGATCTCTTTGTTTGTTGCATTTCGTATGATGAAGTAAAAATTAACAACACCGTGTAACTTTCAGTGTTGGTTTTAATATATGTGAAATATCATATTTTCTTGCAACCCTCCAAATTTAAGGTTCAAAGTTCAAACCAAGTCCATCATCATGTTTATTTGAATCCCATTTTTTTGTCACTTTTTGTGTGATTAGTAACAAAGCAACAATATACCTTCTTGGGATAATGATGATGATTAAGATGGGTATCATATTCACTTAGAGATCATAACTTTACAAATAAGTTTAGAGATCATCAACCTTACATATATGTGGGAAATTAGATAGATATAAGTGTGTATTAAATAGTTTAGGAAATTTATTCTTTTCCGTGGAGTGTATTTTATATAGCATAAAATAATATGTAAAATGTGTATAAGAAATGTGATAAGAATAAGTGAAGTATATTTAGCATAAAATATTTCACCAAAATTTTTAAATTTGGGAAAGAGTTTGAAAACCTACGGGTTGTATATTAAATAATTTAATTATATTTTTTTATATAACAATTCAATGAATGAAATGGTGCGGTAAGGTTTCTTTATTCTATATTGTATTATGGGCATCACCACACCAACATGTTTTTGGAGCACCTTGTATTTCTCATAATCTTCACATCCTTGGATGGAGATGTTAGAGGATTCCTTTACACATGTTTTGACAATAAATTAGGATAAATTAGGATGTTGAAATTTTAGGCTTAAATCTCCTCTTGTAAAACTCTAAATTAGTAAATTTACAAAATAAAAAATTAGTGATAGGAAGGAAGATAATGATTTACAAAACAACAAAGATAACGATAGAAAGGTGGAGTGATTTAGAAAATATAGAGACATGGTTGATAAAGAAGAGGTTGGTTGTAAAGGAAATGTTTATATTCAAATTTCTATAATATGGAAATGTTTTCCTTAGAGGTATACTATAGCTTTTATTTTTACATTTAAAGTTCTAGATTTTTCATAATTCATGTGTTTCTAAAAGCCCATTTTTACTTAGTCCTTTATTTAAGGGTTTTGCCTCAATGAAAGAATACCTACCTTACTGGAAAGAGGTTGGTGGTTCGATTCCTCCGTGCCCTATATGTAATGACCATTTTTTTTCTAATTTTTACCAAAATGCCCAATTTTCCAATTTTTTCACAATTTTGGCTCTTGACTAGTTTTAGTGTCTTGGTCTCCAAATCAGCCCAATTGCTTCCAAATATTCAAAGAAGGTGTATGAATGGTATGATAACTTAATTATTATTTTAATGGATTTATTATGGCCCTCCAAACACTTCTTCAATTCTATACTAAATTCTGAACAAGATAGAGGATTTTATTGGCAATTTTGGGCTTAAATCCCCTCGGATAAGTGGAAGAAATGGCTTCCCAAATGTGCATCAACCCACTCAAATTATGAAATTGAAGTGGGAGATGTGTATAATACATTATCAGAGACTCATTTTCATAACAAATCGACCTCCCATGGCTTTTATCACTTTTTTCAATCAGATATTAAAAACTAGTTTTGGACCCTTGGGGAAATGAGGTGTAGTTTGCTCCAATGGTTATGCAATTCGACCCAATGGAAACAAATTATAAGTTACTGAAAATGAAACCAATAATATTATTTAATTACAGTCCATTCATTCATAAATCATCAATAATTTACACATCCGTTCGAATTCATCAAGATTACAAGAGTTTACAACAAGGTAGTGGGGAAATTGCATTGTTTCTTCATTATTGAGCAATAATACAAAATATTTCTTGGAATTTTGACCTGAGAGATTTCTAAACTTAAATATCAGACCATTTACATCAGAATACAAAATACTAGAGAAAAATAATCTTCCTCAAATAGATGAATATCTCACCAAGTGCGCCTCACTCCATGAAGCTGAAATATGGTGAGAAAACTTGAGATGAAAGGAAAAACAAGCTGAAATTTGATGTGTCCACAAGCTGCTGTAGCTTTCACCTGTAACTAAAAATCCATTGAATCTCCTTGAAATACCTAAGTGGCCTCTCCCAACACCAACTAGGATGGGAATCTTTCACCCTCAAAATTGTCTAAGGCATGAACTAGTCATCCACTAGCCCTCTCTCTTCACAACAAGAAATTTCACAAATGATAAAAAGGCCATTCTATTGGTTGATTACTATATTTTATAAACTTCCTTAGCCTTCTAAGGTTCCCAATCCATCCACAAACTCAATCCAAGTTGAATTAGGGTGTGTGCTCATGAATTGACATGTGTCCCCTCTTTCCTAGCCTTCCACCTTCCCCAAATTTAAGTAGGATCCCATTGAGCTTCCCAAAATCACATGAGAGCTCTATTAGATGGTATATTTTGACCTAACATATCAAATATGTCATATTTCAGCCTTAATATATGAATTGTGTCATAACTATCATAGAATCTTCATCATTGGTGTCATAGATGTCATAAATGTAAGGAGAATCTAGCCAAGTGTCCATGAAACTCCCATTTGGCTCTTCCTCTCCCCATGTAAGTTACAATTCATCTGAAATTCGACCTATGAAGTATATGGACAAGTATATTAACCTTATAATCCATCCAAAAACATTAGGCTTCCCATACATTCGAGATTGCAAGAGGAGGATGTCATTTAACATAGGAATTCTAGCTTGAGTGGGCCCCATAGTCTCCATGAGTCTCCATTCTCCATAGTCATTTCATTTTTCACTTGCATTCATTTAATTAAATCCATTAAATAAATATTTATTCATTATAATGTCTAAACACCATTTATTAGCTCCCTTATTAACTTTCCAATGTTTCCACCCAACCTAGGGAACTAGTAGGATTAATGGAATTTTTCTGCTATGCAATTATTTAAAATGGGGACATTACACTATATACATAAATCAATGACTAATCAAATGACCGATTAACAACAATCAATGACTAAGTAAATGAATAAATGTACTACCACACAACTATAATTAATGACAAAATAATTGACCAAATAGAGACAATTAATGACCAAATAATGATAATTAATGACTAAATAAACAACCAAATAGTGACAATTAATGACTAAATATATGACCGACTCATGAAGCAATTCAAGAAATTTATGACCAGTTGATAAATGGAAAATTTGGTTGGGTGGTAAGTGACTGCTAATTTATGACCAGTGGTCACATGACCAAATTTATTCATTTATCACCCATTTGTAGTCATTTTTTTAGTCACTTATCACTCATTTTGTACTAGTGTTCTCTCTCAATAATCCTCTAGGGATACATAACTGATGTCCTCTAAACATGTATCCCTCTTAGATGAAGTAGTCTAGGTATGGAGTTTTGTTTCCACTCCATGGTTTCTTCGACACATTCCAAGCATAAAAAAAATCCTCGTCGGCCTTCATCGACTCTAACCTTGTTGATTGAACAATAGTTATACCCAATAATGTGACCCTTTGAATCAATGTGTCAGCTACCTTGTCAATCTTCCCCAACTTATGTTTCAACCCAAAGGTGTAACTCTGTAATAAAATTGACTCACTTCATATGTCTCTAGTTCAACTTTGTCCAAGTATTCAAGTACCTCAGAGCTTGGTGATCGGTAAATAGTAGAAATTCCTTAGGCATCAAGTAATGCCTCTACTTCTTCAATGCCTATACAATGTGTGATGTCTCCAACTTTTTGCTATGTACCATTCCATTGGACTAGGGGTATGCATTAGACTAAGCCACTTGGTAAAGTAATGGAAAATTATCAAAGTGGTGATGTGGGTCAAATACTTGTATAGTTTGATGTCCAAATTGAGAAATGATGCAACATTACAAATTTGGACAAGGAGTGTGCATAAGAAGGTTGAGTTGGGCCCACATGAGTTGTAATTCCCTAAAAATTGAATTCTAAGGTGGGAGAAGATATCATGAAGGCAAAAATTCGTATTTGTAACTCCTAAGAAGTTTCATGAAGAGGCATTTCATGGGTTGTAATCCCTTAGGGAAAAAATAGCAAATCTATGACAATCTATGACAATCTTATGAAAAATTATGACAAATCAGGTCTTGTTATAGATTATGAAAACTTATGACAACCTATGATATGTTTTAGGTCCTATTTTTAGTCGGGAAGAGCGGTAGATATGAAGGTGGGCCGACATGAAGGTGTAACTTCCCAAAAAATTAACTATGCATACCTAATTCAAATTTCCAAATGGGGTAAAGTACTGTTGGGTCAAATAAAATTAATAAAAGATTTAAATTTGTTCTAATGATTCATTCCCTCATAAAAATAAAATTTATTACTATTTTGTTAAATATCTTATGAGATAATTCTAGAAGGAAGGGGAAGGACCCATTGAAGTCTATAAGAAGGATGCATGTCTATTAGGATGAGGCTTTTGGCCATTTATATTTTGTGATATTATAGATATCTTGTGGATTTTCATATATTGGGATATGTTCCCTTTGATATCTTGGGATATGTGCCCCTTTCAATTGTAAATTAGTTTCGATGGTGAAATATTCCACCCTAGCTATTCAAGAGGAGGAGATCATCCTGAACTCTTCACTGTGCTTCATGGTAATTGTTTGAGAGGAGAAATAACTTATATATATATATAATTTGTAGGTTTTTATGTTCATCTACGGTAGTGGGGTCGAATCCATGTTGGTGTGTTTGATTTCCAATTAATAGAAGTGTGATTTGTGTTGTATCTGAGAGTGCAAAGCTTATGGTGGATTCTGCTTGAGGAGGGTGCACTTGTGGCTATCCAAACTTCATGAATGCTATTTAAATGGCCAAGTATCACTGATATTTGATGGAGGTCACACTGGAGCAGTCATATCTCTGAGTTGGGGTCGAAATCTTGCTCAAGGAGGGTGCAACAATAAAGCAAATTTCTAATTGGAGAAGTATTTTCCCCTCTCTTTTCTCTGTGGTTCTCTAACATCCATTTATCTCCATTTTGTAGAAAATTTTTATTTGATCTCAAGCTAATGTTGTATCCATTTATGTACTCTTTGAATATGCTCCATGAATAAGAAAATCACAATGTTTTTCCCCATATATTTTCCATTATTCAAACAATGGCTATGAGTAACTTTGTAAATCTATGTGTAGATTTGTGAATGTATGGTTGTTTAAAATTAATGAGAGGGACTTATTCATTAAAACGAGTCTCAGATACATGTTATTAAGTTATTTTTCTTAATTCATAGGTGTTTGGGATTGGGCTAGATAATGGTCTAGAGCTATATGGCATGAGTCATGTAAGTATGAATATAATATAACAAATCCATGATGAATCTTATGCAATTTATCAAGTTGTACAAGTCTATGCAATTTATCAATCTATCAAGCTGTAAATAATCAATGAGACCATGAAACCAAAATCATGACATGTACATGTACATCACATACTTATAACATAGTACACATATACCATTCATACCACATACCTGACTACTGTCACGTCCCCGTCCCTCAACCGGCGAAGAGGATGCGACGTGCACATCAAATACAACCGAGCAAAATGCCCCATGAACATAAACAGAATTCAAATGCTGAAATTGAAACTTACAAGCATACACAGATGCATTTATCTTTGATCATACAGCGGAAGCACACATACATTCCAGCAATCACATGTTCATCATAATTCCATATACAATTGTTATAATTGCAGAGATAGACTGGCAACACTTATCTATTAATGAAGAATTCACCCGCAACCAGCTACGTCGCTGAAACGTTCCACCCAACCATAAGCCAGCTTGCTCATCAATCTCTCAGCAACGCTGCCACCCCCGAGCTGGGCATGATTCCTCTGGAATAAGGGTCAATTACAGGCTTAGACATAGCCAAGGGGACACATAACAGCCAAACCAACACTGCTGGGTTTCACAGGCTTTCAACAGACAAGCCAAACCAGCACAGTCCAAGGTTCAACCACTGCATACCAGCAGCCAAACAACTTCATTCACTGCCCTGTGAAGAAGTAAAACGACCGGTGACAGTCCCAAGCAAAAGGTAAGACACAGCTCCAGCCTATAAGGCAACTCAGAGTAGGTTTTGGCCCTAACGTGGCCAAAACAACTCAACAACAACACCCAAACTAGGGTATATCAGCGGCCACAACACACCATGAAGGATAACAACAGTCCACAGTCCCAAAACAGGGAAATTCAGCCAACAGCACACACAATTCCTCAATAGAATGGTTGGGAAACATCACACAGTCCCAACAAAGGAGAAGAACAACTCCCAGCATGGAAAGACAAGGGAAATTCAACCCACGAATTAGCAATCCACAGTGGTCCAAGACGAAATTGGAACCCACAGCCGACAAACTCATGGGGAAGACAACAGCCCCATCACGAACAGCGAGCATGGCTCACGGCATGGGAAAAACGACCCAATTAATTTGTAAGACAACCAATAACGTGAATGGCCCTTCACAGTCAGTCGTGGATGCAAGAGCACGGCTCTCAGCTCACTATGTGCACCCCAAACAGAAGAATATCTGTGCGTGGGTAGACAATCCGACCCAGCAAGGAAAATAACAGACAATGGAGGCCCCATGTGAAGAAAAACAGCTCCTTTTTTGTCCGTGGATGCACACACAACAGGAAGGACGCGAATTTGCAGTTCGTGGGTACTCAGCAACTCGTGGGGGAGAGGAAGAAAACCTGCGTGAGACCAAAAACACCCCCAAAACCTGTGCGTGAGGAGACAACAGACCAAAAATCATGGTGAGAGAGTGAACTGACCAGGGAATGAGTGCGTGAGGGAGAAGAATGGCCAACGTGGGTGGAGTGGGCAATTGGGTAAGGCTGACAGCCTCCCACAACCACCACCACTTCAGCAATAAATGCCCTCAGCCATAACTCCTCAACCACCAGCTGAGCATTAAAGAGGTTGACAAGGTTGGGATGAGAAAAAAGGTGACAACAACAAAGGTGGCAAAACAACAAGGTAATAAAACATGGGTTTTTCCCCCATAACCAAGGTTTGACATCCCCCACCCCTTATCCTTTGGAACCATGCCCTTTTCATTCAACATTGCACTGCCGTAGCTGGTTGTGGTTTATTTTAATTGATGTGTGGGTTTACATGATGTCAAAATATAAGGTGCCGGATAGCACGACAAACCATCGGCAAATATCCCCATTGCCGAACATACACAACCAAATCGATGGTGGGGCTTTTGCCTTGAGCTCCTCACCACGATTAATTACAATATATACATCATGCAAACGGGGTCGAAACCGGGGACATGACAACTACCTACCCATGGTCATTCGCCTATACCATCAGGATCACCTCTAACACCAACGGTATAATGTAGCCTCTCGTGCTCGAATTAAGGCAAGAAGTATCATGACTTTGATGAGTTCTTGCTTGGAATTATTTGTACATGGAGGTTTGTGCCAATAACTAAGTTTGTATAATGGTATACAATTTGACCTGGTCTATAATCTTCAAATACATAACCTTTTTTATTTTGTGCATGGGAAACCTGTGTCAAATATTCCCCTTTGAGAACAATCGACCCAATTGGAAAAGCATTGCCCTTAGAGTAGCTTAATGAGACAATGAGGGTCTACTTCCCATCCAAGCAT
The DNA here is from genome assembly GCA_001517045.1 of Pseudotsuga menziesii. Lineage (NCBI taxonomy): Eukaryota > Viridiplantae > Streptophyta > Pinopsida > Pinales > Pinaceae > Pseudotsuga > Pseudotsuga menziesii. Next base: position 10,748 of record LPNX010590232.1, on the reverse strand, counting down.
CGTGTCAACCAGCAGTGAGTGCGTTATTGATTACCTCTCAGGGAAACCATTGCGTATATGTGCACGCATAAAATAAAGTGCTAACCTAGGAGTCAGCTAAATAAACACAACTAGTCGTCAAACATTTCAAAGTTATCAACATATTAGTCGAACCTAGTTGTACAAGATCTGATATGTGGCCATAGTCAGGTGAAATAATTAACTAGTCCTCCTCCAAATGGGATAATTCTATAGTTATTTGTCAACCAACGAGGATTGATACACGATCCAAGCTGTCAACCCAATATGTGGATTCACAATTGTCCCATTCACCACTATTACATGGATAAAAAAACAAGAGAGTTTCCTTGTCCACATTTCAACTATAACATTGTCTGACATTCTAACTTAATGGAATGCACGAGTTCCTTGGATAGTATTGCACTCATATAGGTGTGATCGATCTACATTGACCACCTCCCAAAAATATCTATGTACATGTGATTTTTGAGATGATCGGTATTCTTTCCTTCTAGCTCCCTGCCCCATCATCGAAGAACACCATTCAACAATCTTCTTTGCATCTTTGATGAGAAAAATAGTTGTGAGCTTCATTTCTTGCCTACGTAATGGAGTCTTGATGCATGCCCCTACTCCATCATGTTCCCATTTTTCGTGTATGCTCTCAAAATAGTTCCAAATATGTGGCACCTTGTTCCTCTTGTGAAGAATACACAACCATTGGAAGACACGGGAATTTTTGAATTTCCCTGCACTACCATCAAACCAAATCCAATGTTCTTCAATCTACATATTGTTATCCTTTAGGTGATTGTAGAACAATTAAAATTTGTGTTCAACAAAAGGCAAGTCATGACACCTATCATCACTTATGTAAAAGTGATACTCCTTCAATATAACCCATTTTTCTTCAGTACTATCTTCCACATGTATATAGGTGATAATGAACTAGTCAAGTAATTCGTTCAATAGGTAGGTCAACTAGTTCATCTGGACGCTTGCAACACACTGCTCTATCGCAACAATTGTACCCGCCGTACATTGGTTTGGTCACATCTTTCTTAGTTGTTTGCTTGATAATACCTTTGGAGCAAACTAAATGGCAGTGCCATTGATAGGGGTGATAAAAAACCTCTTGTATCTCTTGTCAAGTCATATTTTTCTTTCATTCAGTTGACGAGGCTGAAATCTTGTTCTTTCCTAGTAAATAAGAGCATTGGGTCGACTCCTGCAAGAGGAAGTCCAATTATTGAGGCCATTAGACCGACATCCACTGAAATTTGTTGATCCAACCATAAGTATCCTCCATGAAAGCAAACAAGCAGTTGCTTGACACACATATTCAGTTCTGCGGTGTGACCAAAATGTGGCATGTACATGAGTGATAATAAAACTTATTTATACAATCCTCTCACCCATTCCATTGGTACCAAGTGTAGAGGTCCATCTTTCGTCTCATGCACAGTGGTCATATACCTCTTTATGTTGAGTTCGGGGAACTTTCACAGATCATGGTCTACAAATCCTGTTTTCTTTAAGTTCAGAAAAATGTTTGTCGTCGCATGTACTCCTTTCGACTCTCAAGATAGCTGGCTTTACTAGCAGATACCTTTTTTTTTTGTTAATCCTCACCTGCGGTGCCTCATATGTTCTTGGCGAAATATATCCAGGAAACAAAGATGCTAACCTGGATCTTGATGCTTCAACGTCACGAGGAGCTATCGTTCTTTGTTTGCGAGAAGTTCCTCATCCAGTCTATTTTCTTCTTGATGGGTCGGGTCGTGAACTAGCTTCTACGAATGCCATTGGTTGTGACATAGGACAACAATTTTCTTGCGATAGACATATAATTTGCAACAACAATTCTTCTTTTACGACAGACCTATATTCTATGACAACATTCTATACTTTGTGAAACATGCATAAACTTGCAACAATATACTACACTTACAATTTTTTTTTTTTAAATTCCCTTCCCTTTTTGAACTATCAATTGACCGAAGTGCGGCTATCCTGATAAGGATTTAGCTGAATTCCATTTACTAACCCCTTGAAAGGTGTACCATCTAGCTTCTGTAACTGAATTGCAACTCCTTCAGTGATATGAATGACAACATATGGTCCCAACGAATGTGTTTGAAGCTTGCCATGTGTCTCAAATACAAATGGCTACTCCACGTACACTTTCTCTTCAACTACACCATTCAAGAATGTTGACTTGACGTCCATTTGGTGTACCTTCCATTTCATTATTGCAACTAATGCAAGTATAGATCTAATGGAAGTGTATATTTCTACGGGTGCAAATGTCTCCTTGTAGTCTATTCCATCTTTCTGGGAGAAGCCACGCGCCTCGAACATTGAATCGTGTTTTTCAATGTTACCATATGCAGCATGCTTCATCTTGTAGATCCACTTCAAAGTCACAACAGAATTCCCTTCCAGTCTATTGAGGAACTATTTCAAAATGAAAAACACAATTCAAAACGAAATAGTTCCTCTTACAACAAGTAGTTCACAAGTCTCTCTAGGAAAAATCCCCTCTCCTATCTAATTCTTCTATATTTATATAAAAGCAAACTGTTGGGCTGCCCACAAATGACTCTTGGGCTTCTCCAACACTTCACCTCCCACACTTTTCTTACATTAAGTGCTTATAGAATTTACAATATATTACAATAAAAAAAAACAAATAAAGCATTTATGAGGAGGGCCTCGCTTGAATGTTCAAGAAATTCTTCCATGCCAAAGCTTCTGAGGCAATGTTTTCGAACTTAGAAGGTTCTAAAAAACGAATATTGATTTCAAATTTAGCTACCTCATTTCTCAGGGTCTGTTTGTCTAGGGCCTTGATGTGCTGAATCCTTTGTTCATCTTCCTGATATCTACTCTGCAACATCTCCAAAAATAGGTTGTGGTCTAGAAAGGTGTCCATTCTCTGTTCAGCAGCAACCTAGAAACGATTGTAAGTAATCAAAATTCTCCTACAGAACTCTGTACAAGCTCCCTTTGTCTTCTTTATTGCCTTCTTAAATTCTTCGACTGTGTTTATGGCAAATTCTAATAAGTCATAGTCTTGTTTCAGGCCTTAGTGATCTTTTGCTGGCAAGTCTGCAGGGATATCCTCATTGGCCTCTAATCTCGCCATTCTTCCAGTCAGGACTTCTAAAATGTCCTGCGATCTGTCCACAAAATATGAAGAAGTTTCCAAAATTTCTTCTAGTCTATTGTCTATCTGCAAAATCTTGCACCTCTCTTCTTCTATGGATACTTGCAGCTTGTGCATCTTGCTCCTTTGTGCTAAAACATGCTCCTTGAAAGGCTGAAGGTTTGCTTGTTGTTCCCTGGCTTCTTCTAGAGCTGCTGCTAATGAAGTAACTTGTTCTTTAAGCTCTGTTGTCTGCACCTGAGATTGCCTCTATGAATCCTCCAAGGCAGCTTTCTGTAACTCCAGCTCCCCTATCTTACTTAGCAGCTGATCCTTTTCTGTATGAAGACTTTCACACATCATTTTCAACCCATCCTTTTCAGCCCTTAGCCCCTGACATTCCTGCTACAATTTTTCTATACTTTCTTGGGAAACCTCCAGAGATCTCTTCTCTATTTGGAGGAACTGGAGCTATGCTTTTGAAGAATTTATTTCATGTTGCATGTCTTCAAACTTCCTTTTCAATTTGTTACCTTCCTCTCTCTCTCCCTTATTAGGGTATCTTTTAGTTGGGCAGTAGATTTCTTTGACTGTTCAAGATCAGTCATTATCCGATTCACATTGTCCTCAAAAGCATGGATCAATGCTGCTCCGGCTCTGATAGTGAAATCTTGGGTCCTTGTCTGTCCCATACACCATGGTTGTATCATTTATCATTTTCCCTGCCTGCCCCCTAGTCTCGACTTTCCTCTCGGTCCTCTTCACAATTATTTTTGTTTCCCTGTCATAAAAAATAGTGTTGAAGTCTGGCACCTCTTCCCCTTTCTTCTGTTCGAAAGGGATCAGTCTTAGGGTAGGAACAACAGCATGTCCTAATGTGTCACTAGCAACTGCCTCATGGTCTTGAAAATCAGGATTACCCATATCCTGAACCTGAATGTCTACAGGATTGGAAGCTTGTTGCTCCGTCATGGACCCTGTCATTTCTAATCTTTCTGCTTCCTGCTTCCTAAGTTCCTCATCCATTTTCCTTTTCCTTTCTTCTTCTTCACTCCTGGCAGCTTCTTCTGCACTTCTAGCTACTTCTTGCTCAACTTTCCTCTTTTCTTCCTCCTCGCTCCTAAGCAAACTTTCGGCCTCCTATGCTAGTCTCCTAGCATCTTCATCTATTTTCCTAGCTTCCTCTTCCTCTGCTTTTTTCTGCTCATCTTGTCTTTTCCTGCCTTTAGTAGTGATTTTCTTTTTAAATCTTCTTTTTAATGCAGTTATGTTTTCTGCATTTTGGAAAATTGATTCATCTTTATCCCAGTGGCTTGCATACTCAAAATGTACATTTGCCTCCCTGTAGTGTTCTGCCACTTTATTCCGGGAATCATTCCTATGGAAATTTATTTCCCCAAAATGGAACTTCCCCAATTCTTCTACAAAAATTCATCGCCTTTCTTAACTCTTGAGAACTGATAGCTTCCCAACCTGAATGGTAAGGGAGGATAAGTTGCCTTCTTATGTTCAAATAAAAAACTCCCTGTGCCATCCAAGAAGAACTACCTGACTGCCTCCTTGTGTACCACATAATCAGTGGCATATTTTGGATGTAGTGAAGGTGCTCTGTAGCATCCATGCATTCTGATATACAGTCCATCCTCCATTAAGTAGTAATCCGCATATTCATCAATAACCTACAACGCTTCTTCCGACATGCAATTGCATTCCTTTAAGAAAATCAATGTATATAATGGCATAATGAAGTGTTCACACACTTCTCTATAGTGAATGTGGTACTTATGTGCCCACAGTGGCTTGTACACTGAGTAGACTAGTGTTCTATCTCGGTCCCAAATACACCTTAGGTTTGGGAAGGGTTGGTTGCATAGTATGCAATCAATCAGTATAGAGCTCATGTAGAACTCTGATTTTTTCTGGGACACCCCTCCCAATGCTGAAGCAATGTAGGTCGAGAGGCTGTTTGATACAATGTTCACCCAGTTGAACACGGCCCCTTGGGTTGCAACATAGAAGATGATAGGAACCCAACCCAACTTAAAACTTTTACCATGGACTCTGTCGAAAATCTTGTTCAACATCAAGGAAATGAACCTGTAAAGGGTCCTTAAAGTGGCAGTGTCATATTCCCCTGATGGCCTAGTTCTAAAACTCTTGCCAGGTACCAGCATTATTTTCAATGTCTCAACTAGGTCTAGGTTAATTTTCTTTAGCCAATCTTCAGTCAAGTATACCTGGGCTTTCGATAAGTGGTAGGCTAATGATACATAACCAGGGCTATAAGTAGCATAACCTTGTTTTTCAACGTTGGCCAAAATCATGGTAGTGACATCTGCCCTGGGCAGAATCCATCCAATCACCTTTGAGCACGGCAAAAGCTCAGGTCTGGTAGCAACCCTCATGAAAGCAGATCTCTCTATATTTGCATATATAGTTTCTTCCTCAAAACCTGTCTCAAGTACCTCCTGATGTGTTATCGGTCTATAGATTTCCCCCCATTTATATTCAGGTTCCACACCCACCATGCATCTGGTGTCTTCATAAGTGTATTCAACCTTGGTGACAATTTCAACATCGGGTTCCTCCTCCACTATAGGGGCTTTCTTCTTCTGCCTTTTAGACATCTCGTATTCGGAAGGATTTCCCTGTCATACACAAAATCCTTTAGGTCCTGTTGAGCCATTTCTAAATAATATTCAAAGAATGGAGACAAACTACATGATCATTTACCTCGTTTAGGCTAGTCATGATTGCAGCTATGAAAAATAAACAAACAACATTTAACTACCAAGTGTTCCTGCACAAAAACGAATCTGCAAAATGAACTAAAACCCGCCCATGACTAAAACATTGCATAATCAACTCATAACATCATGGCCTCACTAAAATGAAGAAAAATCCCCCCCCCCGGGAAAGTAAAGCAATCTCAAACTACACCCTTAGCGCTATGATTCCAAAAAAAATGTGTTATTCCCAATCTCATCCTAAACGGGGTGTAACCTCAAAACCGCGACCCTAGTCCACAAGAAACGCGAGCAACCCAAATACTGGGAAACCAAAACCTTGGTACTTCGAAATAAAAGAGAAAACTCCTTCCTCTGCAAACTAACAGGGCACTACCCTCCCCGGACGACCATACACAAACTGGGGGAAACTGGTGCAGACAACGCAACGCTCGTCTGCACCAGTTTCCCAAATAGCCGGGTGCAGTTCACAAACTCATAACGGCAGCAAAATTAATCATTCAGCAAACAAAAACCCCCCACCGGAAAGCCATACCATCTACATGAACTATATAAGCACTGAAAAACGTAACCTAGGTATTCATTAACCACAGAGGTGGGAACTAACCAAGGGAAATGGCCCCATTTCAACAATTCGAAAAGGAAGAGGTAGAAACAAGAATAATGGCCTACCTGGCAAGGCGCTATGCGACTGGCGAGAAGAATCTGCAAACTTCCATGACAATGCCACCTAGGAAAGGGCTACCGACAGCGAGTACAATGTCATGTTCGACATGACAACGACAGCGTGGGAAATTCGCAAAAAAAAAATAGAAAATAAACCCCAATCCCCCAAATATATACATCCCAGTAAAACAAACAATCGGTGGGAAAACATGACCATCGGGCGGCAAAATGACTAGGGGATCGGCGATCATGTCAGCTGCTTCTCTGCAATGACGGCTGATGAAACGACTACGGGATCCGTAGTGTCAAACGAAGCATTGGAAAGAGAAATAAATAAGACACTTCGCATCGGAGTTCACCAGATTGAGACCTCGGACCAATAGTTGGTTGAAGCACCGCAATAGCGGAAACCGTAAAGACACCGAGTTTCGGAGACCAGTCAAAATTGGAGGTAAAACAAACAATACTTAAGCGAAAAAGATCGGCCAAGCGGAAAACATAAGCAAACTAAATCGAAAGAATAGTGCCTTCTAGAGCCGCAACGGCAGAAGCTACAAGACTACAGTCTTGCGAATCAAAACGGGCAGGGATCGGAAGAGGTTAATACAACCATCACCGTGTTCGCAATATTTCATCTATAATGGTGGAAGCTATAGAGACAAAGAGTTCCGACGCTATTCCAATAAGCCCGTCGATAATAGGAAAAGAAAATAAAATGCATCGGAGGCAAGTACACCTTGGATCGGATCATCATTCAACTGCATCTCTGCAACGGCGGGCGCACAGTTGACTGCATTTCCGATTCATAGTCTCGACAACTTCCGACGGCGGGGTAAGAACTCAATGTAAGCCGTAGAATAGCATGAAAAACATTGGCATAAAGATATTCCTTGAACAAACATTAGCAAAATCAAGCAAAACCAAACAAGCTGAGAAAAATAAGATAAAAAGGAGGGTCCCGAAATTTTTAGAATTTTGGGAAATTGTTGCAGCTGCAACACAGTCTTAGAACTATCTCCCATACGTCATTCATCATAATCGACTGGTACTCCTCAATCATGGCATCCTTCCATTCTTTTTTCTCTGCATCCTCTTCGTATTTGGAAGGTTCTTTGTCAATGATTTCATATAGCAAGCCCACATAGTTGGTGTATGGTTTAGGTCTTTTCCTTTCTCTATGCATCCCATATATCTTTCTGCATCTTGCAATAGATCTCGTTCTCATTCCGATTTTCTCTTGTGGGATTTATTCTTGTGAAGTGGTTCTACATGCTCCTGTGGTTTTGTCATGCCATGATCTTCATGTTCTTCTGGAATTGTTTCTTTTATTGACATGTCTCGAACTCTTATTGTTTTAGGTTCTTTGGCTTCTACAACAGGTAGTTTTCTAGATCTGGAGTATGTTGAGTCTTAGTCGAATGTTACATCTCTGCTTATGTCGATCTTCTTGAATACTGAGAAGTATATTCTATAGGCCTTTGAAGTGTCATTGTATCCTATGAATATCCACTTCCTCCCTGAAGAATCGATCTTGGTCCTCTTTTCGTTTGGAATGTGTATGTACACTAGGCAGCCAAATATTCTGAGATGGGTGATTTTTGGTTTCTCTCCTGAGAGAGCCTCTTTGAGATTCTTTTTTTTATTACTCGATGAGGAGTACAGTTTTGTACATACATAAGTTTCCTTGATGCTTCTTCCCATAAGTGCATCGAAAGATCCTGGTCATGTAGCATTGCTTTCGATGCCTCCATTATTGTTCTATTCTTTCATTCTGCAATTCCATTAGGAGGATTGTATCGAGTGCTCAACTCCCTATTAATCCTAGATTCTCTGCAGAGTTCCTTGAATTCTTCTGAGGTGAACTCTCCACCATTATTTGACTGCAAAGTCTTGATGTTCCTTTCAATATGATTTTCCCTTTCAAGAAATATATCCAAGTATTACATGAGAAATCATCTATAAAGGAAACATAGTATACATACCCACTTACTGAACTAGAAGACATTGACCCACAGACATCTGAGTGGATTATGTCCAGTATTACTTTTGCTTTGCTTTCACCACTTGGAAATGTCTTCTTTACATTATTTCCTTGCGCAGATCCCTTACAAATACCTTCATGTTTTGTCTATATTTTTGGAAGTCTTGAAAATGCTTTGCTTGCAATCGATAGTGTTCTATAGTGCACATATGCGAGTCTTATGTGCCAAAGTTCACTTGGTTCTATGGAGTCATGGACCAATGCTTATTCAGGTAGTCCCTTTAACTTTTACAAGCCTCCCTTTTGCTCTCAAATCGCTGTTGCATCATCTATTGTCTTTCCTTTTGGTCACATTAGGACTTGGACATCAAAGAAGAAAACTCGTATTCCCTTTGCATCTAATGCAGAGATGGAGAGAATATTTTTCTTCAATACTGGGACATATAGCACATCTTTCATATTCAAATATTTCTCGGAGTCTTGCTTGTTGGAAGCTTCTCCACTTCCTTTTATGGGGTATTGATAATCATCCCCAAGTTTCACCATGTGAGGTGACTCGTGCTCAATAGATTGACGAATGATTCTTTGTATCTCGTCATATGTTTGGATGCCCCACTATCTACAAGCCAATCATTGCTTCCATGTGAGATAGTGCCCATGAGTGTTGATATCGGGACATATTATTCATCACTTGAAGAATCAGTTTCTGCTTTGAGTCTCTTTATTGTTGTTTCATCATCTTCAGCGGTGTGAGCATGATGTCTCTTCTTATTTTAATTCTTGTTGAAGAAGCCTATGTTTCTGGGACAATATCTAGAGTAATATCCCTTCTCATCACAAGTCACAACATCGAATGTTGGAAGGATCTCTTATGAATTTATTTTGTCTTTTATGATGATGGTCCTCCCTTTTGTTGTGACGGCGATCCTCCTTTCTGTGATACCTTCTGGTGTGAACTGTGAGAGCTTCATCTCCAGTTTCTCCCATCTTCTCTTCTCTTGTTATGATCTGAGCTTCTTCTTGTGTACATTCTTCCCATCTGTTGAATTTGATCAACCTTCTTCTGGAACATATTCGTTGAATGAATGAATCCCATGATCTATGTAGACCATGGTCATAACAATCTTTCCTTCTCCTATATGATCTATGTAGACCATTCAAGGGGGTCATAACAATCTTTTGCTTATTCTACATTCTCTTCAACTTCTTCAAGTTGTTCCTTGATTTGAGCAACCCTTGTGAAGTAGGATTGCATGGTTTTTGAGTTTAGTATCTTCACATTCTTCAGCTATTTTCTCAATGTCATATATCGGTTGATGTTCTTTCCTTCGAACAACTCTATCAAATCATCGAACACTTCCTTTGGAGTCTTCAAGGATGACACATGGGGGGTGAGATGATCCTTAATAGAATCTGAAATAATTCTCTTGGCCTTAACCATGTTCTTCTTATGGATAGACGTATCCTCATATTCCTCTAGTTCTGGAACTTCCTTACTGATATACTGATCCAAATAATTTTCTTCAAGGAACAAGCAGATTTTGTACTTCCATGCTCGAATGTTGTTATCTCCCCCAAGCTTGTCCTCAAGCTGAGTATGATAAGTCATTTTGAGATGAGAAGTTCAAATGGAAATAGCAGAGATATAGATCTTACCGATTTGAGGTGTCTAACCTAGTTTCGGAGTTGGTTGACCTAGGATTTGGTAAGAGAAACCCTAATTTTACGAAATTAGAGCTTTGTAATTCTGTCTAGATAGAAAGATGCACCTCCTTGAGGCAAGTTGCTCAGTATTGTCCTTTTCTGAAATATGAGGTGGGAAGCCTCTGAAACTTGATGCCCTAGTTTCTCTCGGCACTAGTGTCTTGGTAAAAAATGAATCTTCTTCAAATTTGATTCTACTTCCTACAAAATATGTGCCATCCTAAGACAAGTTATCCTATCCCCCTTTTCGTGATGATCTATGGAGAGAAGACCTTCAACATGGAATCCCTAGTTTCTACTGCTGCACAGTGCATTCTTGTAGAGAGGCTTTGATACCATGTTGGTTTTTCTAATGTAATTTAAATTGATTAGGATCTTTATTTGAAAGAATAAGAAGCACAGCAAGATTAATTATATAGAGCATATATAGAAGACGCAAAGATTTTTCTCGGGGAAGCCAGAAAGGAGAAAACCCCGCAAACTTCCTCATAATAGCTTCGTC
>LPNX010590206.1:417634-428476 GCA_001517045.1 Pseudotsuga menziesii | reverse complement strand
TTAGCTTTGTTCAGGGAACAAGGACTCATGGGATTTTCTATAAATCCAATTTTGACCTTGAGTTAATTGGTTTTACTGACAGTGATTGGGCAGGTGATAGCACTGACAGGAAGTCCACTTCAGTTTATGTGTTCATGCTTGCAGAAGGGCCAATCAGCTAGTCAAGCAATAAACAGAGTGCCATTGCACTCTCATCTACAGAAGCTTAGTACAGAGGAGTTGTCAATGCAGCAACTCAGTGTTTATGGTTGCAGGGTTTACTTGGAGAATGTGGTTTCGAACCTGAGTACTCAAATACCATCTACTGTGATAACCAGAGTACCATTCGAATCTACAAGGATCCAGTTCAGAAGCAGAGAACCAGACACATTGATATTCACATGCACTACATCAGAGAGCTTGTGCATGATGGCACCATTCACCTACTCTTCTGTTCATCTTCAGAACAAGTAGCTGACATCTTCACCAAAGAATTTTGTGAGAAGACCTTCAGAAATCTCAAATCACTGCCGGGGATTGCTGATCATGCTGTCAAAGCATGAGTAGAGACAAGATTCTACAATTTTGTTTTACAGTCCATGTTTAAGGGAGGATTTTACCAAGTTGGTTTTGCCTCTTTCCTTGTTTCATATGGACTTGCAGTATGTAAAAGGGTGACTAAGCCTTGTTGCTATGCCCTATATTTTTGATTTATTACTCATAAAGTCAAGCTTAAGGGGGGGTGTTAGAATAATCAACCCATAGTATTTACCCACTTAGACATTAATTCATTTATTTTTGTCCTATTTTCCTAGTCCATGAGTCCCACCATGTGCAAGTTGCTAATTGCCTATCCATAGAGGTCAAAGTTTCCATTATTGACTCATGTAGCGCTTGGGAAATCCGTAGGAATCAAATCTGCTTTATTCCTGGCCTCTAGGCGCCCTTCTGCTTTTTCTGCTTTATTGCCTGCTTTTTCAGTGTTTTAAGGCACATAGGAAAGCAAGACTAGGTGAGGTGAATCAGCTTTGTTGCCTCTTCCTCCTCCACTCTTTCCTCCATGAAAAAGCATGTATGAGCTGCCATTTGACCACTCTTTAGCTTGCATATGTGCCCTTGCTAATTCGTGGGGTCCTTGGTAGATTTGGGATCAACTTTTTACACCTATGGGGGATTTGCCTATTTTGGGTAAGCCTGCTTTATGCTAGACTTGGATGCTTCCTTATGCATTCGATTTGCTCATGTATTCTATATATTCAGCAGCCTATGTTATTACAGGGTTGGCTATTGTACACTGAGTTAATATAATTTTGTGTTACAGCTCCATATTCAGTCTCTATTGTTGATAATTTTGCATGATCAATTGTTAATTGTTGTGGGTGAAATTAATCTACTGCAGGCCTGAATTTCTACAAACACTTGGAACATGCAAATAGAAAATGAAGTCCCCATGGACAGAAATTTACCCAGCACCACCACATATATCTTAATAAATTCAAAATTCTTGAAAGGGTTAAGGAAAACCATAACGACTAACATTTTTTTCAAAACACTCTAATATATAAACTTATGAAGAGATTATAGTACAAGAAACTTGATCAGGACACCATGTTTCTCATTCTATTATTGTTTTATTTCCTATCTTGACATTGTTATTACATTATGAATCATTTTATATACATGGCAAGATAGGCACATCTTTTATCTCATGAAACTCTAGTCGCATTTCTGGTAACATTGTGCAGATAGATTGATATGAATTGTGATTAAGACTACCAAATTAGTGACAAATTACCATATAAACGGTCAAAATACCATACAAATACTGTGTTAAGCATCCCAGTAACAACATCATTAACTGTCTGCACAGTGACGAATGTTGATTATCAGATCAGCTGTTATTGATACCAAAAATATCTCAAAACTCAAGGCCAAAAGCAGTGCAATAGATGAGATTGGAAAGACATATAAAGACCCTGTCAATAACCTTTCTAACAATGGTGATGTCCTCAAGATCAATAGTGACATGAGAAAGGGCCTTTGGAAGATGAATTACTCCTGGAATATCTCTGAGCATTTTTCTATCTTTCATCCATAGAAATGTAGTCACAAATTGGACAAGATCCAAAACTGTACACCTTACAAAAAACATCACACCCCATAATGCCTACAAGGTGCCTATTAAATTCCATATGGGCAATCTGCTCCGCCTATATCTATTAACATGTGGTATAGTGGGAATGGATTCGGGATGACAAGATATTCTGGTGCAATCCAAGAATAGGGACATGAGAGATGTGCCATCTCCTATGCAGTGATGTATTTTAAGAATGACATTGGCATCAGCTTCTGCTAATTTTTAATTCAACAAATGGATTTTCCATAAAGGCAAGGAGGGGTCGAGAGGTAGGGCAGTAGCTAATGAGGTTGTATACTTCTCAACAAAATCAAAACCCTGAGTATAGGAGACATTGATATTGGGCACTATAACATGATTATCTATATCAACATCCTTTCGGATCCATTGTCGATGCCTTTTTCTGCATCCACAAATAAACCATAATCTCAACTCATCATTCCAAATCAAAGCTTTCCATGGAATTTATTTTAAAACATACATTTAAACAAAACACTGTAACATTTGTAGTTTTATAGAATTTGACAGAAGAAAGAACCAAAGATAGAGCACGTAAAGAAGAGGAAAATGATCCACTCTATTAAGAACATTGCAGCATAAACTTGCATCATATCTGGGCATATTCTAGAAAATTATTAGGTCAAAAGATCGCTTGGATTTGGAAGAACAATGATGAACCCATCCTAAACGGTGGAACAGGTCTTGGAAGCATGGGTTACATTTAAATAACTTTTTATGAATAGTAAGGATAGTTATAGTTTAGTCTCTTATACTGCATCTTTGACTGTCCTCCACTGCTGCTTTCAATAACAAGATTTGAATCAACAAAAAGGAAGAATATCTTTGGTTATAAAGAGGAAGATTTTGACATCTCATAGTACATGCAAGGCTGATAGAATATGAACTTGAGAAGCTCAATAGATATGGTTGGTACTTTTTTGAAATCTATCAATAGCACCAAAATTTATCCTCCTCAATACACCTCACTGAATGGTCAATCCTGGCAACCGGCTCCTGCAAGAGACCATTGCAAGGATCACTCTCAACTTCAAGACATGTTCTAGCTTGTATTAGTGAATGTTCTAAGTCTGAAATCCATGTTTGCTTTCATTTCCAAAATATGTTTTATGCATATGATCACACTGATCATGTCAAGGTAGCAATGGAGGCATGACAAAAGGTCACTCCAACCAATGTTTGGTCTACAAAGAGATACATGCTTGATGATGAAATCTCTAGAGAAAAAATATTTAATGTTCTCCACAAGGTGGACAGGAAGTCCCCTGGGCTCAATGGTTTTCCTTTTGAATTTTCCAAAATGATGAGGGATTTTGCTGTGGATGACCTACTAAATATGGTTAGGGAGGTTTTCCTTTTTTTCAAGATGGGTGACTTATAGAATCAAGGCTTCATGAAGTTGATACGCAATAATTCTACAAAGGACACTGTTGAGTGTATCTTATAAGATTCTAGCAAAGACCCTTTCTTTGAGAGAGCAGAAGGTAGCTGCAAATAATTTCCAGCTTGAGAAGATCAGCTTCATTCAGGATAAATTCATCTTGGATACTATTTTCACAGCATGGGAATCCAGGGAATTAGCTAGAGAAACTGGTCAGGAAAATTTGTTACTGAAGATTGATTCTAATGTATCCTGCAATAAGATCGATTAGGAATCTATCCTCCATATGTTGGCATGGCTTGGGTTTGGCACCAAGTTTGTTGGAATGATCAAATCTCTTTTCAGTAACGCATCAAAATTTGTTTCTCTGACTGGGAAACTATTGAACAGGATTGCATTACGCAAGTTAATCAGATAAATAGATACACAAAACAATCAAATTGTTCCAAATAAGAATTCTAATTTCTCACCCAATAGAAGAACAATGGCATTATTCTCAAGAATTAGGAGTACAGTGAGCCCTATGGTTTCCACTCCAAGCAGTACCCTATGTAACTTTGGACCTCATATAAAAATGGGAACAAAAATAGAAATTCTTTATTTTTTATGTTGTTAGCAACAAATTTGGGGAAAACAAAATCAAAATGAAATAGATTTAATCAACTATTCTCCATAATATCTACCACAAAAGGAGAGAGTTAGCTTCTATGAATGTGAATAATCTTTATAATGTAAACAATGATAGCATATACTAATGTAACTAACATAAGAATATAGCGAGAGTAATCTACAGTTATATTACCTTAATTGGTGTCATCAACTCTAAAGGCTTTTCCCAGCTTGACTGCCTTGTCTTCTTGTTGAAATATTATCTACATAACATCAGAGGATTGAAATTCACTCAAAAGTGGCATGGCCTTCAGGTATTGTAAAACCTAGATTTAGTAGGTAGTTGAAAGTACAAATCAAATATATTCCTAACACAATCAAGTGCGCAAAGCTTCCAAAGTATTAGATACAAAGGTTCTGATACATAAAATAAATGATATTACTGCTTATATTATTTATGTTGAAGATATCGACTGAAATACATGTAAGAAATGAGCAGTACCACAAGGTCATAATTATATGGATCTCTCATCTTGCTACTCATTAGATAAACCCTTTTCTATCACTTTTAACTTAAAATTGACACATAAAAATAAAAATTACACATTTGAATTACCATTGCTCATTACCTTCTTCCATCAATGGCAGTATGTTCTTGCCAATCCGAAGAACTTTGTAAGTTGGAATTACCAGTTTGTACAACAACTCCCTTTGATATACAGAATAAATATCAAGTCAGTTGCAACAGTCAACCACTCACATGACTACAAAGCCCAATTTATTTGAAAATGTCTACAATAAGGAAATTTAATATGTTTAAAAATATTACATGAGCTGAAGCAAAACCCATAGCAAATTGTTTCCCTGTCTGCATCCCTTGCGATGTAGGAACACTATTTTGATTTGCAGATCCCCGTTGCTGAGTTCTAGAATGCACCAGTGGCATGTGCTAAGGCTGAGAAACAACTTGATATTGTGGATTAACACTATACAAATTCTATGTCTGACCATATGTAAATGGAGAAAACTAGAGGAGAGAAAATAAGAGTGTCCAGAGAAAATATAAAAAAGGTGTTGCCTCCAACCTTGTTAAAACATAAAAACACATTTGCATGATATAATAAAATTACAAACCTTATACAAATAAAAATATATAGTACTGTATAGGATTATTATGGTGGCAATCCCATGCCGCCTAAACTAGGTGGAGTCTTGTTAGTTTTTCAACATTCAAGCTAGCATTATGTTAGGATCTTTACTGAGAGAACAACAAGTATAGTAATCAAACACAAGAGACAATGAACACAGTGTTTTTCATCGGGGAAACCATAAATGGAGAAAACCGCACAACTTCCTCAGATATAGAATCAGCACAAGATGTAAAACCCCAAAATAGTAAGATGCACTCCCGACAGCAGTAATCTTCTTCTAGTCTAGCCCCAATGTCTTCTCCTTCCTCAAATATGCACTACACTTGAGTGTGTCAGTGATGTGTACTAAATAGATATTCCAGCTCTCTATTTATACTAATTTCAACGTGACTAAAACCCTTCTAGGGCCGACCTCTACTTGGAGATTCTAATAACCCTAGTGCTCCGAAACTACGGGGACTTTAACCCTTAGGAAATCGGAGGGTTACCCACTATGACTTGACATGACTTGTTGAAATTATTGATTCTCCCAATTGGAACATCGGGGCATGACAACATGACTCAATTACATTATAGATACATCCTGGAATAAACATCGGGTTACAATACATAAGATACATAGATGAATACATTTCAAAGTTACAAATACATCAACACTCCCTCTTAACTAGGAAGGTTTTATTTCAACACAATTTTTAGCACTGGTCTTCTTCTATGTATCAACTGGATCATATCGTCATCTGCATCTCAAGTATTCTAAGTCTTCAAGTCATATTCGTCTTTCAGTCATCTTCATCTTCAAGTCATCTTCATTCTTCGAATTTGGATCATCTCTCGATCTGAATCATCATCACTCAATCTGTATCATCACTCGATTTGGATCATCATCACTGGATCTGGATCATCACTGGATCTGGATCATCACTGTTGGATCTGGATCATCACTCGATCTGGATCTCTTGGAGTCATCCTAACTAGATCTGGATCATAGCTCGATTTGGATCTCATCTGGTCATCATCATGTGTGCTATATTGTCATAGGAAGTTCTACAGAGCTAGCCTTCTTTCATGCTAGTTGTAGGCCTAGCCATAATGTAGGTCTTTTCCTAGCACTTATATCTTACCTACTCATCAGAAAGGAATTCCCAGCACTCACATTTGATCATGTAGAAACTTACAATCACATCAGAAAGACCCAGCACTCACATTCACCAGCATGATAGGACATCACTATCATCTGTGAAAAGGCTTCAGCACTTATATCTAACTTGGAAAGAAACAAGTCCTCCACCCTCACCAGAAAGGCTTGCACTCACATCTTATTTGGAAGGAACTAAATCCTCCACCCTCGCCAGAAAGGCCCCCAGTCCCAGACTAAGCAACCTGGTAATGGACCAAGTGCCTCCATTCTCCCGGAGAATGGCAGTTGCCCTTATATCTGACCTGGTAGGAACCAAATCCTACACCCTCGCCAGAATGGCCAACACTCATATATGACATGGAAGGAACTGAATCCTCTCACCATGACAAAATGGATTAGCCCTTACATCTGATCTTCTCGTCAGAATGGCTATGAATCTCAACACTCATATCTGACATGGAAGGAACTGAATCATCTCACCATGATAGAATGGGTCAGCCCTTACATATGACCTTCTCGTCATAATGGCTATGAATCTAAGCACTCATATTTGACATGGAAGGAACCAAATCCTCTCACCATGACAGAATGGCTCAGCCCTTACATCTGAACTACTCATCATAATGGCTTTGGGACTCATCAGTTTCCCTTGGAGGAAACCTCGATCTAGAGAACACCAAGCTTCTCCCTGAAGTACTCGAGCTTCACTCTGTCCAATGGCTTCATCAACACATCAGCTATATGTTCCTCTGTCACAACATACTGGAGCTTCACTGCTCCCCTCTGCACCATATCCCTGATATAATGATATTTGATCTCGATATGCTTCGACTTGTCAAGGAACACTAGATTCTCTGACAACTTCATGCAACTCTGGTTGTCACAATGTATACAAGTAGCATCCATCTGGAGATCAAATAAATCATATAGTAGCTTTCACAGCCATACTACCTCACAACTATTTGAACAAGATGCGACATACTCTGCTTCAGCTGTACTCAGTGCCACACAGGATTGCTTCCTGCAAAACCAAGATATCACACCTAATCCCATACTGAAGCAATACCCTGAAGTGCTCTTCCTATCGATGGCACTGCCTGCCCAATCTGAATCAACATAACGCTCCATGTTAATCCTTTGATTCGCATCGTACTTGAGCCCATAATCAATTGTACCCCTCAGGTACCTCAGAATATGCTTTGCAGCAATCAAGTGAACATTTCTTGGATCTGTTAAGAACTAGCTCAAGGTGTTCATATCAAAGCGAATGTTTGGTCTCATGTTCGTCAGGTACATCAATGACCCAATCATCTGATGATACATCGTAGCATCAACCGACTCTGATGAAGCATTGCTCAATAGCTTCAGGTTCGATGCCATAGGTGTGGCCATAATCTTGCATTCCATCATCCCAAACTTCTTCAGGATCTCTACTACATACTTCCCTTGTCCAAGGAAGATTCCATCCACACTCTGCCACACCTCCATACCTAGAAAATAATGCATCATACCCAAGTCCTTCATCTCGAACTTGGCAATAAGCTTTCTCTTCATATCAGCAATCAACCCATCCATACATGTTATGAACAGATCATCTACATATAGTAGAATCATCACTAGGTTGCCATCTTCAACCTTGTAGTAAAGGTTGGAATCTGCTTTACTCTTGGTAAAGCCCAAACTATATAGAAATCTGTCAATTTTGTCGTACCAGGTCTTGGGTGCCTGTTTCAAACCGTATAGGGATTTCTTCAATCTACATACATGAGACTCCCTGTCATGTGTCTCAAAACCAAGTGGTTGTTATACATACACTTCCTCTTCTGCTACACCATTCAAGAAGGCAGTCTTGACATCCATCTGGTGTATCTTCCATTTCATCACTGCAGCTAGAGGAAGTACTGATCTGATGGAAGTGTATCTGGCTACAGGTGCAAAGGTTTCTTCATAATCTATTCCTTCTTTCTAAGAGAAACCCTGAGCTACAAATATTTCCTTATATTTTGCAATGCTACTGTCTGCAGCATGTTTGATCTTGTAGATCCATTTGGAAGTTACAACTAACTTCCCATCTGGTCTTGGGACAACATCCCAAACATCATTCTTCCTGATCAATTGGTATTCTTCGATCATATCATCCTTCCATTATTTTCGTTCTACCACTTCTTCATAACTGGAAGGTTCTTTATCAAGGAAATCACATAGTAAAGCTACATACCCGGAGCAGGATCTAGTCCTCTTTCTTTCTCTGTGATTCTCTTCTGGAGCCCCATATCTTTCCGCACCTTGGATAAGTTCTCGTACCCAAGCAGGTTTCCTCTTATGAGGATTCTTCTCCAGAGCTGGATCTATAGGTCTTTGTGGTTCTTCAAATTCTCGATCTTATTCTTGAGTTTCTTCATTCACTACTACATTTCGACCAAAAATCCGAAGGCCGTAATGTCGGATTTTCGACACTTCCCTGTCGCATGTATGACACTTTGATTTTTTTTAAGCGTCGGAAACTTGTCACCGGTTATCCGACATCTGTTTAATCCGTCGGTTAAGCGACACCTTAGTAACCGTCGGTTAAATGTAAGGCGTCGATAAAGCGACATCATAACACATTGGTTAAGCGACGAATATAAAGATTAAGCGTCGGTTTAGCGACATGACGCACCGTCGGTTAATCGACAAATATAAAGATTACGCATCGGTTAAGCGACATGAGAACCGTCGCTTAAGCGATGGTAGTGAAGGTTTTTTTTTTTAAATACTTCATTAGAGCGTCGCTTATCCGACATGTATAAAAATTAAGCGTCGCTCATCCGACATGTAGAACCGTCGCTTAAGCGACGGTAGTGAAGTTTTTTTTTTTTAAATACTTCATAAGAGCTCACGATGTTACACAACAGTAATGTATTTTATTTTATTTTTAAATATTGTGAAGATAAAATTACCAAACTTCCTATGATATATGACTAGGCTTCCTGTAAAAAACATATACATAGAATTACCTAGTCCCTTTGTGGGTACCAGTGCAGAATTTGTCAAATGTTGAAGAAAGTTAGTCAAAACACAGGACTGTACATGTTACTGCCAATATAAAATACCATAGAAAGAGATATCAATGGATCTTTTACTTGGGTTGTCGAGAACACAACAATGATTTGATGCAAATTTTATTGTAGTTGATAGGTTTCCTAAGATGGCACACTTCATGCCTTGTAAGAAGAGGAGTGCCAGTATTGTGCATAACTTTTCTTCAAGGAGTTTGTGTGATTGCAGGGGTTGCCAAAAGGCTATCACAATAAGCAGAGATACAACGTACTTAAGTAATTTTTTGCAGACATTGTGGAAGAAGAAGGCAACAAAATTGCAGTATAGTTCAACATATCAACCTCAGAAGGATGGAAAAACTGAAGTGGAGAACCAAAATCTTGAAAATGTTTTGAAGTTCTTAGCTGGAGACAAGTTAAAATAGTGGGATCATGCAGACAGAGTTCACATATATCAACTCTGAAAATAGATCGACCAGGTTTTCGCCTTCGAAAATAATTTATGGGAAGAAACTGAAAGGAATAGAAAGTTTGGTGGATTTATTATTTGACAGGTAGCAAAGTGATGACGGGAAATTAATTGCAGAGCGGATGGAGCAAGTGTGTGCACAAGTCCAAGACATATTGTATAAAAAGAGTATGGCATACCAGGAGCATGTCAATGCATACAAGTATAAGTCATTTGTAGTTGGTGCTCTGGCCATGGTACATTTGAGGAAAGAGCACTACTCAGATAAATAGAAAATTTGGAGCAATGTGTATGACGTAGAAGGCGCTGACTTATACAAGAAAAGAGAAGGTGAGACAGTTGGAAAATATGAAAATATAGAGGAAGAATATGTAAAGGCATACTGGCACAAGCATGTTCCAAGGAAGAAACATGATGAGAATGAGTGAGCGCTGGACCAAAAAATTGACAAAGACACAGAATGAAGAATACAAACAGGGTTTGGTGAAGCAAAGAAACAAGCCATATGTAGATAGTACTTGGATTTCTGAAGCAGAGTTTTGGAAGCTTTGTAAAGGAAAGATTGTTGCAAAGGAAGCAAATGATGATGGAGCAAGTGCAATGTGAGCACACACTGTCTTACTCACACAAAAAAGTTGATGCAAGAGCATCCCTGAAACAACCAAACAAGAAAACACAAAATCATGAAACAGAAGTTAAGCATGAAATGATTTAAGCATGGGTTCCATAGGAGAAAATTGTAGCACACAGTTCAAACATGAAAATGGAAGGTGAAACACAGGCAAAGGAAAAGATGTTGAATGCTGACATCATCCAGTATGCAGTAGGAGCAAAAAGAGAAAGCGGGCATGGTGAGAGAAATGAGCATGCATGACAGGAAAAACAAACGAGCATGGTGAGCATGACGAGCATAATCGAC
>LPNX010590206.1:389961-410397 GCA_001517045.1 Pseudotsuga menziesii | reverse complement strand
ACAAAACTTCAAAAATTGATATCAAGGTAGAAATTTATGGGAAATTCATGTGTGCATTATATAATGCATGTGTGTTATTGAAATCAATTTTTTTCTAGAACCATTTAGGGCGCCGTCGCTTAAGCGATGCTTATGAGGCTATCTGTCGCTTAAGAGACGCTTATGAGACTAGCCGTCGCTTAAGCGACGCTTATGGCCACATTTTCAAAAAAAAATTATCTTTCTGATTTTTGGTAGTTTTAAAAAAAGAAATCCACGCGCCGTCGGATTTTTCCGTCGGATTTTGGATTGAAATGTAGTAGTGATTCATGGTTGTATCATGAATTCTGGGTGCTTCTGCTTCTTCAGGTTCTTCAGTAGGTCTCTTTCTGGATTTGTTGTGAGTTGTGTCTTCATCAAATGTCACATCCCTACTGACGTCAATCTTCTTGTATCCTGGGAAATATATTCTGTAATCCTTTGAGCTTTCAGAGTATCCGACAAATATACCTTTCTTTCCTGAAGGATCTAATTTAGTCCTCTTCTCTTTTGGAATGTGGATGTACATAGGACAGCCGAATATTCTGAGATGGTTGACTTCTGGTTTCTCGCCGGAGAAGACTTCTTCAGGACTCTTGTTCTTAAGTACTCTATGTGGAGTACGGTTCTATACATACACTGCTGTTTTGGTAGCTTCCACCTAAAGATGCATAGGAAGATCTTGATCATGAAGCATTGCTCTTACAACTTCCATGATAGTTCTATTCTTCCTCTCTGTAATCCCATTCTATTGTGGATTGTAAGGAGTGGACAACTCCCTCTTAATCCCTGATTCTTTGCATAGCTCTTTGAATTCATTTGAAGTGAATTATTCGCCATTATCTGATTGAAAGGTCTTGATCTTGTTTTCAGTATTGTTCTCGATCAAGGCTTTGAATTCATTGAACTTACTGAATACTTTGTCTTTGTTCTTCATGAAGTAAACCCATGTCTTACCAGAAAAGTCATCAATAAAAGAAACATAATATGCATACCCGCTTAGAGAGTTTGATGACATAGGACCGCATGCATCGGAGTGGATGATTTGCAAGATTCCTTTTGCTTTGCTTTCACTGCTTGGAGATGTCTTCTTTGTATTATTTCCTTTCGCACATCCTTTGCAGACCCCATCATGTTTTGCTTGCATTTCTGGAAGACCTTCAATAGCTTTGCTTGCAATAGGTAGTGCTCTGTAATGCACATATGCAAGCAGTCTATGCCAAAGTTCACTTGGATCTACTATGTCATGGACCAAGGCTTGTTCTGGATGGCTCTTCTATTTGTACAAACCTCCTTCTTGTTCTCCAATCACTACCACATCATCGATAGTCTTTCCTTTTGGCCACATGATGACTTGACCATCTATGAATGCAACCCGCATTTCTTTTGCATCTAATGCTGATATGGAGAGAAGGTTCTTCTTGAGTCCTGGAACAAACAATACTTCTTTCATTGCTAGAGACTTTCTAGAGTCTAGCTTATATGAAGACTCCCCACTACCTTTTATTGGATATTGGTAGTCATCACCTAGCTTTACCTTGTGAGGTGATTCATGTTCTGATAGTCTCACAAAGGATTCCTTGAATTCATTCATATGTTTGGAGGCCCCACTATCTATAAGCCAATCATCACTTCCATGAGTAATGTTACCTGTGAGAGAATAGATCAAAACATATTCATCCTCGCTTGAAGAATATTCACTTTCATATCTGGATCTCTTCTTGGATGGTTCATTATCCTCTGCAGCATGAGCATGATGTCTTCTTTTGTTTCTCCTCTTCATTAGTTTCTGTTTCTTAGGAAAATTCCTTGCATAGTGTCCTGTTTCATCACATGTATAACATATGATCCTAGATAAATCTTTTCTAGTGTTATCTTTGTGAGTGCTTACCTCTGGAGCTATGAGATCTTCTTTTGGTTGACTTGGAAGGTGATTTGGAGTGTACCATGAGAGCTTGATCTTCACTTCCCATATTTTCTTCTCGAGCTGCTATCCGAGCTTCTTCTTGAGAGCACTCTTCCCATAGTCTGCTGAACTTGACTAACTTCTTTCTAGCACATATTCCTCAGGTGAAAGAATCCCATGACCTAGAAAGACCATTCAAGGTAGTCATCACAATCTCTGCATTTTCCACTTCTTCGTCAACAGCTTCTAGTTGTTCCTTGATTTGAGAAACTCTTGTGAAGTAAGACTAGATTTTTTCTGCATTCTGAATCTTCACATTCTTTAGTTGGTTTCTCAAAGCCATCTTCTGGTTTATGTTCTTCCCTTCAAATAATTTGGTTAGGGCATCAAACATAGATTTAGGTGTCTTTAGGGAGGACACCTGGGGGATGAGGTGATCCTTGATAGAATCAACAATGATCCTCTTTGCCATAACCAACTTCTTCTTATGCAAGGCCTTAGCCTCATCTCCCTCTGGAACTGGAACCTCCTCATGGATGTAGGAATCCAACTCATTCTCTTCCAAGACCAGGGAGATCCTATACTTCCAAAATCGGAATTTATCAGCTCCCTCAAGCTTTTCATCAATCTTAGTATGATGAGACATATTAACTGAGAACCTCAAATGGAAATGCAAAAGATTTTAGATCTTACCAGATTCAAGATGTTGGATCTGAAACTTGAGCTGAAATCCTACAGAGCTGGTTCAGGAGCAAATTTTTTTGGAGTTTTTTCCACCCAAATGTCTTGAAATTTGTCCCTAACTTCGAATTTGGGGAGGAGATCAATCCAGGCCTAGGCTCACTGAAAATTCCTCTTCTGTGAAAATCCCTAATTTTCGGTAGCAGTGATACGTCCAAAACTGAAAAACCTCAAAATTGGATTCTACTTCAACAGAAAGATGTGCCCTAAGGAGGAGAGTTATTCCACCTTACTTTTGCTGAAAATATATGGAGAGAGATCCACAAAGAAGGGAGCCCTAGTTCTCACAGCTGCACAGTGTCTTCTTCTCAGGCTAACTCTGATACCATGTTAGTTTTTCAACATTCAAGCTAGCATTATGTTAGGATCTTTACTAAGAGAACAAAAGGTACAGCAATCAAACACAAGATACAATAAACACAATGTTTTTCATCGAGGAAACCATAAATGGAGAAAACCCCGCAACTTCCTCAGAGATAGAATAAGCACAAGATGTAAAACCCCAAAACAGTAAGATGCACTCCTGACAGCAGTAATCTTCTTCTTTTCTATTCCCAGTGTCTTCTCCTTCCTCAACTATGCGCTACACTTGAGTGTGTCAGTGATGTGTGGTAAATAGAGAGTCCAACTCTTTATTTATACTAATCTCGACATGACTAAAACCCCACTAGGGCCGACCTCTACTTGGAGAGTCTAATAACCCTAGTGCCCCGGAACTGTGGGGACTTTAACCCTTAGGCAATCGGAGGGTTACCCACTATGACTTCACATGACTTGTTTACATTATTGATTCTCCCAATCGGAACATCAGGGCATGACAACATGACTCAATTACGTTATAGATACATCCCGGAATAAACATCGGGTTACAGTACATAAGATACATAGATGAATACATTCCAAAGTTACAAATACATCAACAAGTCTCCATAATAAGAGGTTGTGAATATAACTGAGGTTGTTGAGATGGAGGATCCCGACTTGTCATTGGCCTTGGCTGCTGAAGATATGTCATAGAAGCCTAAGATGAAGGTGCAGTCTATTGTTATTGCAGGTGAAAGTCAAACTCTATCTTTCATTGTGATATT
Organism: Pseudotsuga menziesii; assembly: GCA_001517045.1. Classification (NCBI taxonomy): domain Eukaryota; kingdom Viridiplantae; phylum Streptophyta; class Pinopsida; order Pinales; family Pinaceae; genus Pseudotsuga; species Pseudotsuga menziesii. The sequence continues at coordinate 406,644 of LPNX010590206.1, read as the reverse complement.
GAGTTCCTTCCTCTTAGTGCACATGGTAAGACAATGTTTAAAAAAAACAACTCTTTGTTCAATCACTATTTTAAAAATATGCACTCGGATTCAATGGATATTCTCCATCTATTGCACAAATTTATTTTGCACCACAGAGAATTTTTAATATGAATTCTCAATACAATGAATTTGAAAAATAAAATCTCTCTTATAATTACATTGCATAATAATATTTAAAAGGTAAAATATAATGGTTCTAACTTCTAAGTTAACCATGAGGACTGTAATGCACCTCAGTTTATGTACCCTAAAATGAGGATCAATCTAATTAGTGTTGTGATGGCTAGGTATGAGAGAGTAGAGGGATATCATTTCCACTTTATTTAGGCATTCTTTATCATATATCCAATGATTCAGCAAAAGATCTCATTCTCAACCATAAATTGGTGACTCCAATTCGACCCTCATTCAAGTGGTGGCATGTCTCTGCCATTATAGAAAGTTAAATACAGAAGACAAGATTTAAACTGTAACTCAAAAGAACATTTGTTTTCTTAAGAAGCTGAGTCTTGAAGAGGAACGCAAAAATTTAAGACAAAAGTAAGATTACACATAAGGAAATGAAACAAGAAGAAGCAAATAGAAGAATGATGGAACCCCTCACAAACCCCTTTTGCATAGTCCCAAGGATTAATAATGTAGCGGGTGTATCATGCACAAAAAGTGACCTCGTAATGGTACTTGGGTAATTACTTAATTTTTGCAATGGAAAACCTAGAAATGCCCATATTTTCTCATGTATACATCATTATCTAGGTTCCATATCAAGGAAACTGTTATTCCAACTTATCTATTCTCAAATTTTTCTCTTTGTGTTCATAGAGGCTAATTCTAAGTTGTGATGATCTCCTGTCATGCCATGTTGCTAGTTGCAATTTTAGGTATCGGATTTTGCTGATTACAAATTCCATCTTCGCTAGACATCCATTTTGAGATTGTTTATACCCAAGGTAAGAACAATCAAGTTGTCGATTCTCCTTCATACAAATGTTGGGAACTCTATATGCAAGTTAATTAAAGCCAACATACAGAATGTTCAATATAAATTGTCAACCCAGGAAACTATTTTTATTGCGAAGATAATTTACATTATTTGTGCTTAAACACTAAGTAATTGATGTTGTTGAATAAATTATCCTACCTGTCTGTTCATCCCAACTCTTCCCATCATTAACTTAATCTAATTTACCTTCCTAAGAATGCAGAATTATGATTACCTTCTCACAACTTTAATCTGGAAATAAAAAATTCAGGAAATAAACATCTAGACTTACTTTTGCATAAATTTAAATCCTAATCTACCAGGCCATATGGAAATCCATTATAACTATCTCAATCCAACTTAATCTAAGAATCAGAAATGCATAAATTGAACTCAATAATTATAACTATAAATGGACTGAATTAGCAAAACTCAACAAAAGATAGAAATTGAAAGAAACTAGGGATGAGCTAGGTTGTTACAACTATCACACAAGTGCATCAGGAAAATTAACCTACATAGTCGAACGTTACACCAATCTGTTGCAGCTTATGGGAAATGCAATTACTCATCAATTGAGGAAACACACAATGAATCATTACTATTACAGCTGTTATAAAAGAATGCAAATACTGTAACATCCACACCACACGAGAAAAAAGATAAATACCTAATTAACTCAGCAATCTCTATAGGGAGGTGGGCCCAGCCTTCGCATAGAGACGTCGAATACTAACACAAGTTAAAAAATAGAAATCAGAAGAATCTTGCTCGTATTAGATGATGAAATGGAAGTACAATCTCTGTCACAGCTTATACAATATGATCAATTATTTTCCAACCCTTGGCTCTAAATAATTCATAATATTTATACATCAATATTCATAACTTCTACCCACTAATATCGGGGAGCCATGAAGATCCACGATCTTCATGCTACCCTATTACAATGCTTTGTTACATCTGTGGGAGAATTAGAAGCAAGGAATACAAGAATTATGTTGTGTAAGCCGATAATGAAGTAACAGAACCCAATTAAGAATTTCTCCGTAAGTTGCAGCTACCCTTGAATAATGGCGTGCTACTGAGGCTGATGTTGTTGCAGCTTGCGTAGAATGAGGATCTTTGACTACATTCCTCCTACAAAGATGGAGTCCATGGGCACAACTGGCAATAGATGTTCATCTCTTCTAGAAACCGCTTGACCTGATGCACCTGTATCCTTCATGTCTTGAACAATATTCATAAAATCCAACTTATTATCATAATTGAAGAGGTAAATCCCTATTTATTACAATCATAAGTATTAATAAGATAAAATAATAATTAATCACACCTGTGAGGAATCAAGGCTCCAATGAAGGAAAAACATATGTTTGGTGCATAAAAATGGGATAAGATAAGGAAAAAAGAGTATAATGAGTGTGGTCAAAAAGGGGTCATTTATGGGCCCAACACCCCCCCCCCAACTGTCCTGTTGCATGTCCCTATGCAACAAACTCCATTAGTTTGAATCTAAATCTTGCCTTGTACATTTTTCATGGACAGAGGAAAAAATATAAGGGAGCTTAAGTGATCCTTGTGCTTCTAGAAATACATTGTAGGCAACCTAGTATCTCCAGTACTGCTCCTCTTTTGCCTTTGTCAAAAAGAAATCTTCCCTGTATGGTTTTGCTGGCAACCAGATAAGAGGAAATTTGAACTTCAGTCCCATCCAATCAGCTCCACACTTCCTTATACAACCCACATATCGTTCGACCCTCGAAAGAGCATGTTTAAAGTTCCTGAAACAGTAAGGGTCCCTATTCTGCAATGATAAAGGTGCAACCTACCACCTATGCTTACTGTCTTCCAAAGCTAATTGTTGTTACTTGGTAATTAGGATGACACACTTAGAGATGACCCCTTCTTGAAGTTCAACTATCTGCTGGTTCTCGATGGAAGATGTAAGCCTTTGCCGTTGCAGAGCAAGGAGAAAGCGAGGATATTGAGGCTCACTTCGAACCCAAATATTAGTGTTAGCCTCATTGTGAGAATAGGTCTAGAAATATCTCTTCCACTACACATGATTGTTGACAAAGGAGGAAAAATCCCTGAGCTGAACATATCCAAGGTAAGGGGCAAGGTTCGAATGGTGGTCCAAAGGACAAGCCATTTCATGTAAGTAAATGTTGCAGAGCAGGTTCTACTCAATGAAATTACTTTCCATAAGTGTTTCTAGAAACTGGGCTGAGGTTTCCATTTCATAAGGTCTCCCCTACTTTACTGCTTTCAATTTAAACCAAATAAATTGTTCAAACAAAAACACAGGGTAAGAAGGAGATGGCACTCTGGTGCTTAACAATTTTTGGGAGAGTATACAACTGGTCCTTCTCCACCTACATAGATTTAAACTTTTTGAGTTCCTTCAATTATTTCTGTATTCCTTCCCATTGTAATTTATGGAATATCAATTCTTATTCCCATTTTTCCCTTAATTCTCTGACAGTATTCTCATGATCAGCGAGGGGAATCATTCCTTCTTGATACTTGTCCACCTACCTCTTCCATTTCTTCACTTCTATTTTTAACAATGAGAGCTCTTTGATCAGCCCCTGGATTCTTTCATCTCCTACATTTTCCTCATCATTAGAGTCCAGATTGACAAAGTTCTGGGAAAATTGATTGCATACCTTGCCATCTTATGTTTTAGCTTGAGCATTCTGCACTAGGGATGCAACAAGGTTTCAACATTATCTGTCTGAATAGGTACTTCTGCAACCACTCCTGGGGATGCTGGTTCTTGTGTAACAACATCTTCTTTTTTAAGATACCGTTCAACAACTTTAGCCTGTGTGGGAACTTCTACCATTAATTCTGAGGGTGATGGTTCTTGTGTGACAGCATCCTTTCCTTGCAACTCTCTTTCAACAACTTCAACATTCAATTGTGAAGACGTTGGTTCTTGTGTAGCAACTTCTTCCTAAATTTCAATTTCCACATTTGCATGAGTCCCAGCTATAGCTACTTGGAATTTAGGCATGGATTTAACAGGGAGACATAGGCATGGATTTAACAGGGAGACACAAGACTACTGGTTTTTTTGTATCAGTATCTTGTCCCCCCATTTCTTCATGCTGTTGGAATTGCTCTTGAGTTACTTTCATATATCTCAAAAGATGGGACTATTCCCCAAATATCTCAGTATCCCCTGATGATTGTGATTGCATCTGTTCATCTTCTCCCAACTCCATATCAGGGATTATGTCCACCTCAAGATTTGTTGTTCTTAGATGAAATGGAGTTTCAGCAAGGATTTCTAAGAATGTTGGTTCTTGTGTAGCAACCTCCTGATTGACTTCAATATGTTCTTGTTGCTAGGACTCCTCTATTAGCTCGATATCCTGAGATGGTTTTGGGGTCATAGTAAAAAATTCTAAGCTTGGGTCAGGAATTACCTCAATCTCTTGTTTACCCGCTTCTTCTTGAATGGAAGTTTCGACAAACATTTTTGAAGGTGTTGGTTCTTGTGTGACAGCACCCTGCTTGGCTTCAGCATTACTTTTGTTAGGCTGATCCAACAGTCCTAATGGCTGATTCTATGATTAGTCAGCTTCTTCCAATTCTATATCAGGGATCAGACCTACTTTTGGTTCATCTTCTTTCCTTAATTCTACATCAGGTGCTTCTTGTTCTTCTTCAGCTATTGGTGAAGGATTTTGGGTTCCAAATGAATGCACTATGACTATGTAACCTGATTGACTAAAAATTTCCCCACATGCAGGGCATACTACTTTATCCACTTCTTCATCCTCCTTAGTGGGCGATGATCCTTCTAACTGGTCTGCAACTTCTATTAGTGTGTGTATCCTTCTCTCTACCTGTTTCTTACATACCTCCTTCCAATTCTCCAATTATTTCCGAAGAAATTGCACTTCTTCCTTCAGTAACCCATTTTCCTACAAAATCCCCTCAATTTGACATTCTTCTGCAACAGGCTCTTGTGGAGCATTGTTTGTCCTCTGTCTCAAAATGGGAAATTCAATGCTTGCTTCAATATCTTCCCATTTTGCTTGCGCTACTTTAGCTGCTATGACTGATCTCGTTCTCCTTCTCCTCACTGGTTGAGATGCTTGTATTTCTTCTCTTAACCTTATTCTCTTCCTTCGGGGTACAAGGGCTTCCAACCCTGCAGTTGATGTAGAAGGATTATTTCATGTTTCAGCCTCCCCTCTATCCTCTACCATCTCTATTTCTTCTTCAATTAAATTCCCCCCCCCATTCCAGAGAGGATTCGATGGTGAGGACCTCTCCATTCTCTCATGTCATCACAACTCCCACAACTTCAGCTTCAACTGTCGCAGCATCCAATGCTGCTCCAGTTTCAGCTTCAGCTGCTGGAGCTCCCAAATTCTCTATCTCCTCTATATGGTTTGCTCCTGCTACATCTTCCTCCAATTCTTCCTCTTCTTCTGATCCTGTGTCAACTCCCCCCCCCAACTAAATTGGAGGTACCGCGGTCCTCCTTCTTTTCCTCCAATTGAACACCCAACAGAAGTGTAGGTGATGTTACTTCCTCTCTGATTGGAATCTCAAACAAAAGGTATAGGTCCCTGGACTATCTAAGGTTAGCCATTAAATTGTTCCCATGTTTGATTTCTCTTAGCTAGGGCCCTTAAGATTAAAATTTTAATGAGGCCATGATGGGTAAGGGAAGAGTATGGATGCTTAGCTACTCTGAAAAATCCCACCATGTGATGTAGATCTTTAAATAGAAAAAATGGAACATTAATTAGATTTTTATGGAGTAAATGAGACAGCAGTGGAAACTCGGAATAATAGACAGTTTGGTACCTACCTTTGCAAGTGATATAATTTTTGAGGAAGATGGCCACTTGATCCCATGGGCGAGGCAATGACTGTAATTCTATTCCTCATCCTGATGGACGCAATTGTTCACCTACCACCAAAAATTATTGTACTACGGTGGCATCGGGAGTTCTTCTTCCAAAACAAGCTCTTCCTACCTGTGGGAAGCTGGTAACCTCAACTATAATCGCCTCAGAAACCTCTATCCGCAAACTCCTAACCTTCGAGTGGGTTTCTGTAAGGTTTAAAGTGAACTAAAAAGTAGTTTCATGATGAAAACAATTTAGACGTTGGAAAAACTTAGTCCAGCCCGCGTCTTTAAAGATAGCGAAAACTTCAACATTCTTCTGCAATTCCTGTGTGTTTGTAGGTTCATGCCGGGTCGGGATACCCATGTTATATTTCCTTATAAATTCTGGTATAATCTTAGCAAATTGCAGGATCTAACAATAGAGATTGCATCCCAAGACATGCATGAACAGCGGAGGTTGGAGTTGGAAAATTTGGAAAGTCAAGACAGAAGTAAGCATACAATCATTGGTAAGATGTTCCCCAAATTAGGAAAGGGTGGCGGTTGTGAAATAAATTTGAGTATCCATTAGATCATGGGAATGGGAAGTTAATAAAGTATGGATGTAACGATAGATATAAAAATTTAGGTATGATTAACTCTATCAAATTTGCTTAATGCTTAATCATGTAAATAACCAGAACCGTACCTTAGTAATTATGGGATGAACCGTAACTTCTCAGAGTAATACACTGCGTCAATGCAGCCTTCAAATTTAAATATTATTGCACGTGTGCTACCATGATCCTTCTCCCAGCGAATCAAAAGCTATCTTGTCGATCCTAACGGAAACATAATTAAAGCTATGAAGTGAGTCGGAATTAGCAAAATCACAGGCGACAGAAATTTTGGACGAATTTGAAGGAGTTCCAGCCCAACTGTGCACAAATTTGGAGGAGTTGCAGCCATAAGCCATAGGAAAAATCATCCAAATTAGCGAAGTCACAGCCACTAAAAACAGTAAAAGTACGCAAAATTTTATTGGAGTCGCGGCTACGGTAACGGGAAAATGGCTGATATTTTACGATGTTGCAGCTGTGATGGAACAGAAAAGTAGGAAGGGTTTTATGGTGTTCTAGCTGCGAAACGAAAAAGTAAGCGAGGTTTTACGGTGTTACAGTTGCAGAACAGAAAAGTAGGCAGGGTTTTACGGTGTTGCAGCTATGGGATGGAAAAGTAAGTGGCGTTTTATGGTGTTGCAGCTACGGAATGGAAAAGTAGGAAGGGCTTTACGATGTTGCAGGTTTGGAATGGAAAATTAGGTAGGATTTTATGGTGTTGCAGCTATGACAGGGCTGAAAAAATAGGCAAATTTTGCAGAGTTGCAGCTACGCTGAACTGTTCATTATTCAAATATTTCTTCTATAAGGAGCTCTTCCAGAAAATAGAAAATTAAAATAAGTGCTGATGGTTATCAGGCCTGGTCATGACCATTGCTCCTTAAGTAAATTCCTTCACATATTCTAAAAATAAAAAATAAAAACGATCAAGTGTAAAGGAAAACGAAAAAAAAGAAAGGAAATAAGCATTAATTTATTTATGTACAAAAATTTTGTGTGAAAATTGCAGTGACTTTCTAAAGATTGACAGGGGCAGAGAAATATTCTTTCCCTTGCTCCAACTGGTATCCTGAATCAACTGCAATATTTGAAATGAACGCGTCCCTCGAAATTGGCTTATGATATAGTCGCAGCCTGTGACCATTAACGAATAATGGTGCACGATTCTCATCAATGGTGACCAAGCGAACTATACCATTTTTTAATACTCTGTCTTTGAGATATGGACCTAACCATCTTGTGCACAGATTACCTTTAAAGTCCCTTTTGAATATTGAATCATATAATAGCGCCCAAACCCCCTCACAGAAGACTCTTTTCTTGATGAATCGATCATGCCAATTGGATCTCTGTTGCTGAATTAATGCTATCTGATCCATAGTAGCTATGCATTTTCCTCAAGTTCATTCAATTGATTCAATATATTCCTATGGTATTCAGTTACATCCAAGTTTACCTCCATGGCTATCTTCAAGGTTTTGATTTCGAATTCAATAGGAAAGAAAACACTCTTTCCATACACCAAGTCATAAGGGGAGAAACCTGTAGTATTGCACCACGTAGTACGATATGCCCATAGTGCTTTTGGTGAGGATAACTTCAATAAGTTTATTGGTACTTTCCACCTGGCCATTGGCTTGGGGATGGTAAGGTGAAGTTATCCTATGCTGAATATAGTACTTCTTTAGCAAAGCTTCAAATTTTTGTGACACAAATTGCGGTCCTCCATCTGTGATTACTTCATTGGGTATTCCAAAATGAGTAAATATTTCTCCATACAGGAAATCTATATCAACCTGGTCATTGGCTTTCGCCAAAGCCACAGATTCTACCCATTTTCTCATGTAGTTAGTGCAAACCAAAATGTAGGCTTCCTGTTTTGAATGAGGATTGATAGGCCCAACAATATCTAAGGCCCATCTGTCAAAAGGTTCCACCACCAACTGTGGTAGAAGAGGAATTTCATCCAATCTATTAGGTTTTCCCATTCTTTGACAACTGTCACAAGACTGGACATATTTTCTTGGCATCCCTGAAAATGTTGGCTAATAATAACCCATTCTCAGCACCTTATGACCTGTTCTCCTATCTGCAAAATGTCCCCCAAAATGTCCCCCTTGTTCTCATGTCTGCAAGATATGGAAGACTTCATCCTCCCTTACACATCTTTAGATCTCAAGATCAGGACCTGTGTAGAAAAGATGACCATCTATCTAGCAATACCTGGCATTTTGTTGAATAATCTTCATTTTCTCTCTTTTTGACAAGTGTGCCAGAAGCTTACCTACAACCAAGTACTTAGCAACATCTGCATACCATGGGGAATGAGCTGAAATTGCAAACAAGTGTTCATCTGGGAAAGAATCCTCAACTGGTAGGATGTCATCACTATTAGTAAAACGAGATAAATAATTAGCAATGACATTTTCTTTCCCATGCATGTCGATAATGGTAATATCAAACTTCTGTAATAGTAGCAGCCATCTAGTTATCCTTGCATTTGTAACTGGTTTGTTCATTAAATACTTGATGGATGAGTCGTCAGTGTGTACAAAGGTGGGATATCCAGTGATATAGTGTCTAAATTTGTTAATGGAGTAAATGATGGCTAAAAATTCCTTCTCTATAACAGTATAACTGAGTTCAGTAGGGGCCAAGTTCTTACTGATGTAATAAATTGCATATGTTGCTTGACCATCCTGCTGACCTAATACTGCTCCAATGGTAGTGTCAGAGGCATCTAAAGAAATATGGAAAGGCAGAGCCCAATTGGCCCCCCTTAAGATAGGAGCTTTAGACAGCCTCTTCTTAATTTTAGTGAATGTTGTCTGGCATGCATCATTCCAAATAAATGGTGCATCTTTCATCAATAAGGTAAATAAAAGAGAATCTAGTTTGGAAAACTTTTCTACAAATCTTCTATAATACCCAGCATGCCCTAAAATGCTACGTACCCCTTTTTGTGTTCCAGGAGTGGGGATGTTTTCAATTACCCTTATTTTGGATGGATCTACCTGGATACCATCAGCAGAGATAAAGTACCCCAACGCTACACCTTCACTTATCATTATATGGCGCTTTTCACTCCTCAAAGATAGCTGGATTCGCTCACAACGTGTTAAAACATTTTCCAATTTTTTCAATGCCTCTTCAAAGTCACTTCCGTAAGGGGTAAAATCGTCCATGAAAATATCCATACTATCATTAACCATTTCCAAAAATATGCCAATCATAGCTCTCTGAAATGTGGCTGGTGCATTGCATAAGCCGAAGGGGAGCACCCTGTATGCAAAGGTACCCCAGGGACAGGTGAAGGCAGTTTTTTCTTGGTCTTTAGGAGCAATATGGATTTTATTGTACCCACTAAACCCATCCAAAAAGGAGAAAAACTTATTGCCAGACAGGGTGTCAAGTACCTGGTTGATGAAAGGCAGAGGAAAGTGATATTTCTGTGGTGCCTTGTTCAGCTCTCTGTAATCCACACAGACTCTCCATTTACCATTCTTATTGGGTACTATCACGAGTGGAGAAACCCATTCACTGTCTAAGATTGGGTATATAAACCCTGCTTCCAAGATTTTTTAAATCGCTTCCTTCACTATGTCCCTGGTTCATCCTTCATTGTGGCTGGCACACAGGCCGAGAGTCACTTTGATATAAATGTGGTGGGTGCACAGATTAGAAGGGATACCCTTCATGTCTGTGTAATCCCATGTGAATTCCCCCTTATATTTTTTTAAGAGAGTGATTAGGAGTTCCTGTTCATCCAGAGTAAGATTGGGATTGATATTCAAGATTTTTCTCGGCTCTATCTCGACTGGAACACTTTTCAAAGTTTTCAACAGTGGAACTATGTGAGGGTCACTGACTAATGTCTCCTCTATGATATTTTCTTGTTCTTCTTCACCTAATGTACTATTCAGGATCCGATAAATTTGTTTGTTGATAGAAGTGCGCTCACTAATGAAATTATTGATGGCATCATCCTCTGTTTCAGCCTTAAAATTCAAGGCCTTCCCTATCATTAACCGTGGCTGAACGCCCTCCTCTTCCTCTAGCTCCATCCACAATGGATTTTCAGCTTCTACACTAGGTCAATCTAGAGGATATAGGAGAAGGTTCTTTGTTTCGGTCCCATATGATATGGTCATAGACCCAGACCGACAGCTGATGCAAGAATCTGTTGTAGCTAACCAGGGCCTTCCTAGGATCAGTGGGTGTCCTCCTAGCTGCGACTTGGGTTGTAAAACCAAGAAGTCAGTTGGGTATTCCCATGGATCAACTGAGATGATGAGATCATCCAATATTCCCTCGAGTTTGATGGTGGACCTATCTGCAAGTTCTAGAACGGTAGGGGTTGGCCTGAGACTGGTGAGCCCAAGTTTACTTACAGTTTCTATGGTCATGACGTTAATTTAGTTGTGCCTAAATCTACCAATACATTTGGTATCTGCATATTTCCAATCTGCATAGTGACAGTGGGTTTCCAAATATCATTATATTTGGCCAGAAGGGTTTTTCCCATTATCAGTTCAAATAATTTCCCTATAACATGGATAGTGGGAGGATCCCTGGGTTTTCTTCTTGGTTTTATTGTACACAGATCCTGAATAGTTATGGCATAGATAGGAACATCATGAAGGGCCTGCAGCAGTGGAATTTTTACATAGGGGTTTTTCAACTCTCCTAAGAGGTTAAATTGAAGTTGCTCCACTGCCTTCTATAGTGTCAGACTTTCAGGATATGGTGGTTCCCTAATCAGTTGTGTAGGATGTGCGTCAATAGACATTTCTTCTCATGTTTCAGCGGGTGTCTCGATAGGAATTTTAGCATCCTCAATAATGGGGATCACTGCGTTGGATAAGTACTTTTGGTTCATCCCTTCTTCAGATGCAGACGATGGAACATCCTCAATGACCAAAGGCTCCACTACCCTCCCTAATCATAAGCAGATGTCGTTACAGGGAATTGAAGTAATGGAGTAAGCGAACATGTTGGTAGTCTCAAACTTGTGGACTTCTTTATTATTTGAGTTGGGGTTAGGTTGAGCAGGTAGCTGCAGTCGTATAGGCGTATTGGGTGCAACATTGTTCTAGAGTTGAAGCTACGGCTACTAATACTACTGATATGACTGAGGGTATTGTTGAGGAGTGTATGGTTGATGAGGAAACTGTTGTTGTAGAAACTGTTAAGGAGGTTGAATATGGCGAAATTGGTTTCTTGGATGGAATTTCCTCCACCTAGGAGACCAAGAGTTCTGTTGGTTTGGTCGTTGTGTTTAAGAGTTCCAAGAGTTTAAATTTTGCATAAGAGGTTGATAAGGATAACATTGATGGTTGGAATAAGATGAAGGGAATTGTGTATTCATGTGATGCATATTATTCCAATTAATCATGTTATTCGAAAATGGAAACGAATCTAGATTCATACCTTGGTTTCGAGGCTGCCAAGGCTTTTTCTGGGCAATGAAGTAGGATGGTTCCACATTTGGAGTTGATGCCTGTAGAACTAGTTTCACTTGAGGTAGTGAGGGGCATTCCTTCATATCATGGTTCAGCTCACAGAGATGACGCACTTCTACTTTTTCGAGTGGTAACTCCTTCAAGGGATGTTTCTTCTTACATTTAGGGAAGAATACACCGAGTGTTAGATCCTCTACTGCTTGTTTTTGCTTTGCCCTCAAGACATCTATTTCTGAGGAGATGGAGCTCATCATTTCTATATTGAATTTCTTGAGAAGGTTTCCTATTTCTTCCCAGGTAGCTCCTCCATTAGATGAATTATGTGTTCTGTCAAAGATATCTCGTTCTAATTTATCCCATCTGTTGTTGCTGGAAAATCCTCTAGAATACCTCTTGCGCAATTCAACAATCTTTTCAAAGGATTCCTTTGATATATCCCCATTTCCTAGTAGGTTCAACATGTATAGGAAATCTTCCCTAATCCCACGCAATAGGATTATCTTGAGCACATATAACCCCATATTATTCTGTCCAAATATTTACACACAGTACAAAATCCTCTCAACAAAATCTTCCAAGCTTTCTTCATCTCTTTGTACCATCTTGAACAATTGTTCTCTTTTATCTTTGGTGTTGCAGTACTCCTGATATTTTTCTAGGAACACCTATTTCATTCGGTCCCATGTGGCGATATTTCCACCACCCAGGCTCATGAACCAACGTAGTGCATTATCCTTCAAAGTAGTAAGGAAAATTTTCAACTTCTACTCACTATAAGTGTAATCATAGCTGTAACAAAGGATGGCAAACTCAAAAAGGAATTCATCTGGATCCTCTGTGGCTTTTCCATGAAAATGAGGTAAAATTGATGGTGATATGTTTTTAATGGGGGCTATTCCCTCTGGCTGTTGAATGGGGAACTAGAGTGTGGCAACAGTCCCCTCAGGTGGGGGATCATTTTCATTATGATGATTTCCCCCCTTCACCTCTTCATGATCTTCTGGATCACATTTGGTATTCATGTTTTCTTCTACTCTCTCCTCTTTGTGCTTCCACTGATCATCTCACTTCTGGTGGAACTGTGTCCACTCCTATTTTGTCACCACCTTCCCATTAATGTGATAAATCAAGTCTCGGACAGCTGATCCCACAGTACTAACTTTGTCTCCCTCTGCAGGGACACCTAAGGGTGTCGAAGCTTCTCCTGTGTTCTCCACTGTGGAAACTGATGCTTCCACCCTGGGAATAATTGGGCTTCTTCTGAAGGAGGACCCCTGATGGCAAGCTCTAGTAGAGGAATTAGTTCTGGGAACCATATCGTCAATGAATGTTCTTCTTCCCAAGGCTAAATTTCTTCCACGATCTCGACCACCTACAATGTTAGTATTCTTGGGGGTTATGGGGGTTGTAGAAATGTCACGCTCTACCCTTCTCATATTCATGCAACCCAAAACATGCAAACTTCAAAACTGAAGAAAAAAAATGAATGGATGCAACTACTATGGTGTCTAATAATTATCTTCCCCGGCAACGGCGCCAAAATGTTGGGCACTCTATATGCAAGTTAATTAAAGCCAACATACAAAATGTTCAATATAAATTGTCAACCCAGGAAATTCCTTTTATTGCAAATATAATTTACACTATCTGTGCTTAAACACTAAGTAGTTGATGATGTTGAATAGATTGTCCTACTTGTCTGTTCAACCCAACTCTTCCCATGATTAACTTAATCTAATTTACCTTCCTAAGAATGCAGAATTATGATTACCTTCTCACAACTTCAATATAGAAATAAAAGATTCGCGAAATAAATATCTAGACTTACTTTTGCATAAAGTTAAATCCTAATCTACCAGGCCATATGGAAATCCATTATAACTATCTCTATCCAACTTAAACTAAGAATCAGAAATGCATAAATTGAACTCAATAATTATAACTGTAAATGGAATGAATTATCAAAACTCAATAAATACAACAATTGAAAGAAACTAGGGATGAGCTTGGTTGTTATAGCTATCACACGAGTTCATAATGAGAATTAACCTACACAGTCGAGTGTCACACAACTCTACTGCAGCTTACGGGAAATGCAATTACTAATCAATTGAGGAAACAGATAATGAATCATTACTGTTGCTGCTGTTATAAAAGAATGCAATTACTGTAACATCCACACCACACGACAGAAAAGATAAATACCTAATTAACTCGACAAACTCTGTAGGAAGGCGGGCCCAGCCTTCACATAGAGATGTCAGAGACTAACACAAGTTAAAACATAGAAATAAGAAGAATCCTACTCTTTGTATTATATGATGAAATGGAAGTATAGTCTCTGTCACAGCTTATACAATATGATCAATTATTTTCGAACCCTTGGCTCTGAATAATTCCTAATATTTATACATCAATATTCATAACTTCTACCCACTAATATCGGGCAGCCATGAAGATCTATGATCTTTAGGCTGGTCTATTACAATGCGTTGTTACAGCTATGGGTGAAACATTAGCAAGGAATATAGGAAGTCTGTTGCATGAGTCGATAATGAAGTAGCAAAACCCAATTAAGAATTCCTCTGTTAGTTGTAGCTACCCTTGAATAATGGCACGCTGCTGAGGCCGATTCTGTTGCATCCTTGGCTATTGTATCTTGCATACAATGAGGATCTTTGAATCCGTTCCTCCTACAAAGATGGAGTCTATGGGCACAGCTGGAAATAGATGTTCGTCTCTTCTAGAAACCGCTTGACCTGATGCACTTGTATCCTTCACGTCTTGAACAATCTTCATAAAATCCAACTTATCAGCATGATTCAAGAGGTAAATCCCTATTTCTTACAATTATAAGTATTAATAAGGTAAAACAATAAGGGAATCAGGGCTTCAATGAAGGAAAAGCATATGTTTGGTGCATAAAAATGGGATAAGATAAGGTAAAAAGAGTATAGTGAGTGTGGTAAAAAAGGGGTCATTTCCAGGCCCAACAACAAATATGAAGAGAATCTATTTTTCTACTATGCACCCTATACTATTGATTTTCATTATGACTACTATCCAATAACACTTCTCTACAACTCTTCCCATACTAGAAGAGTCCAGAAGGCTCATCCCACCATAAAGCTCCAGGGGGAACCTTAGTGTACACTAACTAGATTTTTCTTCAATATTTTTCTACCCTTCAAGAAAAGGTTCTCATCGAAGTTGAAAGGACACCACCAAGCTTGCCTTTCCATCCAGCCAAAGGATGAAATTTAACCTCAGGGAGTTCACCTATAATTGTGAAATCAACTAGTGATAAAAATCTGAAACTGAAGGCAAAAGCATGAATGAGGCAAGAGTGTGTTTTTCCCCTAGTATGGTGCTACTTATAGTAGTCTCATATAAGTTTATGTACGCTATATACAGAATTTGCATAGAAAAGGGAAGGAAATCCCTTTCCTTTGTGTAGAAAATGTAAGTTCAAGTTCCACCTCCTCTTTGTGGATAGTACCCAGCCTAAGGAGGGGATGATCCCCATTCAGTATTAACTCTTAGATCTGACAACCATGAAATATATTTTGGATATGTCTAGTAACCGAGCCTATTGCAACCACTACATATTCCTTACCAAATATGGAAATATGTAACAGTAGAGTTTATTATTGGATTTTAGATATCCAACAACACATACCATGTTTCCAGTCCGTGATATAACCATATATGTGCACTTTCTTCCAATTCAAGCCACATTTTCTAAATTCAAATTGGCTACTACCTACATGAACCAAATACAGAAGTTGCATGTATTTTCAACGACAACTATCTGTAGCAAATGCAAGTTCACAAATACAAATAGGTAGTTATTATGGATTTTTGTAAGAGAATTCAACATAATACAAGCTATAGTCACCAAACAAATGACAACACAAATTGTGAACAAATTCCTTGAATGATATCTCTGTTGCTATGCTGGTGATAACCCAAAGAAATAATTTCACTAGATCCATTATCAAAATATTAGGACAATATAATCACTATTCCACGGTACTTATATTTCTATTTATGATTCTCTATGGGTCTCTACCTCAATGATTGACCTCCTCAAAACTCTGTCTAAGTTACCAAATGCACAAGACTTCAGAATGCAAGCCACTGGCATTTTGAAAAATGCGAGTGTTACACTAATGCTCAAACAAGAATGAGAAAAAAAATCCCCGTACCCTAAGAACATCCCCAATATGTTGGGGACTTCATTGGAGAATTGGGGACTTGATAGTCATACACAAAACGTCCCCAATAGATTTCAGGGACTTTTGGACAGATTTTGGAGACATTCCAAGTAGATTTTATAGATGTCCTAGATAGATTTGGGAGATGTTCCGAGCATGTATCTTCCTTTTTGAAAATAGACATCGATGATTGAACAATATGATTATTTATATCCTTCATATTTTTCATATTATTCTAAGTGTAAATATGAATCTATAAAAATTGCAGCTCAAAATATGGGTTGTGTATGATGGATTTTGATTTGGGTTTCTGGTTATTTAACTATTTCCTTTTCAGCAATATCATTACTGTTAGAATAATCAACCCATAGTATTTACCCACTTAGACATTATTTCATTTATTTTGTCTTATTTGCCTAGTCCATGAGTCTCACCATGTGCAAGTTGATAATTACCTATCCATAGAGGTCAAACTTTCCATTATTGACTCATGGAGCGCTTG
>LPNX010590206.1:293080-373619 GCA_001517045.1 Pseudotsuga menziesii | reverse complement strand
GACATAAATAGGGATTGGCAAAAATCCATGACAAAATTTTAAAACACATTTAAACCCTAAATACCTACCCAAGTTTTTAAATTGAATGGAAACCCTAAATATATGACTTCAAATTGAAGGTCTTATTTAACTCCTTCACATCTTGTTTCAAACTCTAAAAATCTCTCTAGTATTGATTTCAACAAAAATAATATTTTTTTCACCTATGGCCTTAGCAAATAATTGTCAAGTGCACATTCAACCTAATCAACCTAGACCATGAGTTGTAGAACACTATACACTAGGAGAACTAGCTGAGCAATCTGGTATCCATGGCAAAATTTGGGATGGTGCACTAACATATTTTCGCACCATCATGCCAAAACCAAGGAAATTGAAGTATATTTCATAATGAAATGGGATAGGATCTGTGAGATAGTATACAATGATGACATAAAATAAAAGTCAAAACTTTGGAGACCCCTCTTTTTGAGTCCTCGATTTTGCTTAACTTTAGTTACAAAAGACCCAAAATCTTTGTGCAAGTTCGATTTTGAAATCTCAAAAGAAAACCTTGTCATTGACTGTAAACTATAGGAGAAGGGGAAACAAACCCTGTCTGAACAATGATCTATAAATAACGTTTTTTTATTTACCCCTCTATTTAGAACTTCTACAATTTTATTTTATTTTATTTTTCTTCTTCTATGGGCCAACTTCATCACATTGGAATTCTATACAACAAAACAATGGGAAATTAAAATGGAGCTCTAGACTATCTAACCAAGCAGCTCTAACTATCAACACACACAGTATTGAATTATTTTCGTGTTCACATAAAAAGTTACCCATTATCATCTAGACTATTTAGTTACCTATTATCCATCGTGTCGCATCAATGGAACTCATGCTTGTTGCAAATAGAACTCCAAATAGACACCAAAAGGACTAGCTAGACCACCAACACCTCACGTCAACACCACTCCTGCTTATCGCAAATAGAATTCTGAATAAACACCCAAACGACAAAGTACAACCAGAACACCAGACACCCAAACGACAAGACACAACATCCACACTAGAGAAAAATGGTGGAAAAAATAGTTCTAACTACAAGTATCTGAAGCCAGTGAAAAGCCCCTACTTAATTCACATTAAATATTAACATGAATATCGTCGTATTGTCGTATACTCTAAAACCATTCATTGTGGTGTACATGTCATCAAAAACCAGATGTCGATGCAACTTACGACACATCACTGTCAAACGAGAGTTTGATGCAATTATATCGCCGTGTCTTGGAGCATAAAGAAACATTACAACACCATCTATATAACACACATCACAATTACATACATGTTTTGAAACTTAGAATAAAAAATAAAATAAAAAATATTAAACGAAGCATAACTATAGTGAAAAAAATCAAGCATTAAACCCTCAAATTAATGCGATGCAATGATCACTATATATCCCTTCCCACAGAAATAATAATTGTTTTTCAAATTAATATTTAAATGAAAAATAATCATATAAGTAATAATTTAAAAAATAATTTTACTTTTAAAAATATTTTTCACATTTTCAATTTAATAAATAATAAAAAATAATTTCATACTTACAAAATAAATTCAAAATATTTTTAAAGTTTTCTAGAAGACATCACTTTAGAATTATTAACGCTATTATATTTTAAAAATAAATTTACCTTTTTCAATGGTCAAAATTTTTCTAGAAGACATTACTACCGACAAATAATTTCAAACAATGTTAAACTCTGCAATGACGTGACTTTCCTACTTGTTTCTATTTTTTTTCAGAAGAAAAAATCCTGCATTGATATTCATAAATTGAATCAAAGGACATCAAAACAATGCTGCCAGCATACAGTGATACATAATACATCATGGAGTTTATCGCCAAGGGGAAAGGCAAGCCAACTACAATATGTTCCCATCAGATAACTGATTCCTCATAAAGAAATCTGCCAGAGCAACCACATCTATCGAGCGTCAACAGGCACTGAATCCACAATCCAAAAGAGATCTCTCAATCTTATAAAAAACTGGTAAGATAGAGGAAAGCATCATATGATCAGCCTCAGTAAAGATGAAAAGTATTATGTGTAACCAAATGGTTCTCAATAAATTCCATAAATCTGCCAAAGCCCTGAGGATGAGAGAGCGCAGTTTTAGAGAGATGATCAGCCAACCGATTGTGCTCTCGATAGATGTGGGTGATTGACAGATCGTGAAAGGGGGCCAAAAGCTTTTTTGTCTCCCGACACCAATGTATAAGATCTGGTGGGGAGATCTCAGTTGATCCACGAACCCAATTGATGATTACTTGTGAATCACCATAGACGTGGGTAAGCGGGATCCCCATCATTTGGGAGGTAAGGAGAAGAGCCCAAAGACTGAGCAATTCCGCCTTCATGTTGGTGCCATGTCCGACCCCCAACGAGAACTCCATTCGATGAGTTTCATTGATATAAATACAAAAACCAGCACCAGCTGTCAAGTATTTTGAAGCACCATCCATAAAGCCACAAGGATAGAAAAAGACAGGTGCCATTCCAATAACTCTATCACGCCTCCTCTTTTTAACAGCACATGGAGGTAAGCCATGCACAGTAGATAAAACATGCTGGATAATAGAGTATACAGACCTTTTTTCTCCATCAAATAGGGCGCGGTTACGTGCTTTCCATATGATCCACATCATATGGAGTGGAAGAAAATACAAAGGCGAGTCCCTGTGCATATTTTTGATCCAATTATTAATCATCACTTCAATCGGTACAACAGGAGTGATTGCACACAGATTAAGGAGGTCACAAACATGAACAGCAAAAGTTCTCCAAACACTACAGAAAATAAATAAATGAGACACAGATTCTTCATTTGTGCCACAGAGAACGCAGATCCCTGGCCCGTGTAATCCTTTTTTTTGCAGGTTAACCCACGTAAGTATTTTATCACGTAGTGCGAGCCAGATAAAACAAGATATCTTGCTGGGTACATTCCTGTTCCAAAGGACAGAATCAACGTAGGTGGCCGGAGGAGAGGAGTGAACCCCAACAATATAATCATATGCAGCACATGCTAAAGGTGAACCATGTGAGTCGTTATGCATCCAAGTGAGAGTATCTGGGCGGTCAGAAAGATGAATACCTGCTCCTTGTATATCATGTATGAAATTATTCCATATTACACAGTAAGAGCCCCCAAGATAAAGATCATCAGCAGACACCAATAGCTTTTAGCAGGAAAGAGAGTGTTCCGAGCCTGAGCGAGTGTACAGATGTCCATATCTTCCAAATAGGATCTCAAATCCTCAGGCAGATGTGGGGATTGTACACCAATAAAGGGATCAATGCCTAGAAGGATATTATTACCATCTCCCACTTTCCAGGTCAAGCAAGAGCCCAGCCACAGGAGAATCTGTACAAATCCTCTCCAGAATAAAGATGCGTTGCGAGTGATAAAAAGCTTCTTTCTGAGCCAATCAAGAACTGGGATACCTTTCAGGTATTTTGCATGTATGACAGCTGACCAAAGACCATCAGAATGAAGTATCTCCAAAGATTTTTGAGGCGTAATGAAAGGTTAAACCAGAGGAGGTTTTTAATACCCCATCCCCCACAGCTTTTTCGCCAGGAGAGATCATTCCAGCTGGCCAAATGATATTTCCTTTTGATTTCCAACGATCCCCAGAGAAAGCTGAACATGAGGCTTCTGAGATTTTGAAGGACAGCAGCTGGGAGAGGAGCCAGACTCATCCAATAAACCAGAATGCTAGATAAGACGGAGTTTAACAGAACCAATCTACCCCGAAGAGAAAGGTATCTGAAGGTCCAGTGGTAGATCCTCTTCTCCACTTTTTGAATAAGCCATAGCCAGTCACTGATCCTGTAGCCAATGGGTTTTAAGAAAAAACCAAGGTAATTGATCCCCAAATGTAAAGGCTTCATTCTGTAGGGAATGATAGCTGCAAATGAATTATAACCAGCATCATCCAAATTGCAGTACATAAAACAAGATTTATCAACATTAATCATCATGCCAGTTGCTTTGCAGAAAGTTTCCAATATAACCTCAAAAGAAATCCAATCCAGTAAGGTGCCAGAACCACATAAGATCACATCATCAACGAATAGGAGGTGTGATAGAGCAAGGGAGGATGAGATATGAATGCCCCTGATCAGTCCATTGTCCCTAGCATCCCGAATTAGTAAGCTAAGGCCCTCGATGACAAGGATGAAGAGGAGAGGTGAAAGAGCACAACCCTGACGGATACCTCGGGAGGCAGGGAAGAAAGATGAGGGAGTGCCATTGACCAGGACCACGAAATTTACAGTAGATATGCATCCCATAATCCAGTTCACAGTGAGAAGGGGGACTCCTATTTGAATCAAAATTAGTCTGATGAAAGTCCAGTCCACCCAGTCAAAAGCCTTCGTAAGTTCAAGCTTAAGGACAAAAGCAGGAAGATTCTTAGTGTGGATAGAGTGAAGTACCTCCTGGAGGATACCAATAGGCTCATATATTTGGCGGTATTTTAGGAAACCATACTGTTCCTGAGAAATGCCCAAATCAAGGAAGTGTTTGAGTCTCCTAGCAATGACTTTTGCAATGAGCTTATAGAGGAGGTTGCAGAGGGAGATAGGTCTAAAATCGGCAAAAGTCAAGGGCATGTCCTTCTTAGGTATGAGGGTCAGGAAGGTAGAGTTAAGGGAAGGGGGAATGTAACCAGAGGTTCTGGTTTGGTCAACAGACTTGAGAAGGGTAGGGCCCAGGAGATCGAAGAAATGTAAATAAAATTCAACAGGCCAGCCATCCGGGCCCGGACTACGATCTTTCCTAAAGGCTTTAAGAGAGAGTTCCACTTCAGTAAGGCATACAGGTCGGGTGAGGAGAGATGACTGATCAGGTGGAATAAGGCGGGGAAAGAGAGAGATGACTTTCAGCTGGTGATCAAGACAGGTAGTGCCATCATCTTTGAAGATGGCAGCAAAATGATACTTTCCAAGAGCCTTAAGGGATACCACATCCTCAACCAGAACACCATCAAGGCCTTCAAGGGACCATATCGAATTTTTTAATCTTCTTCCATAGGCAAATGCATGGAAAAACTTGGTATTTGCATCACCTTGCAGTGCCCATTTAAATATGCTTTTTAATTGCCAGGTGAGAAGGATGTGATCAGTGATCTTCTTCTTTTCAGCCTTCAAATGGGAAATCCTATCCAATTGTTCAAATGAAAGAATACCATTGGTGGGACCGGCCAGGATGGATTCAATGGCAGCTTCCAAGTTTGAAAATGAGCAGTTCATAAAATCAGATTTATTCTTTGTCCACTTTTTTGTAGTAGCCTTAAGCTTGCGGAGGGATAGGCACAAATCATCAATGTCAACAAAGTTATCAGCTGTGAATGAGGAGGACCACTCCTTATTAAACCAGTCAATGTAGTCAATATCCTTAAGCCATGATCTATTGAATTTAAATGGATAGTCAAATGGACCCTTTAAATCTCCCCATTCGAAACAGATAGGAAAGTGGTCAGAGAGGTCCACACATTTGATCCAGGACTTATAGACCCCCAATGAGGGAAGAAGAGTACTAGAAATAAGGAACCTATCCAAGCGTTTGTTGATGCCCTCAGTCCCAGCTCTTCCATTGCACCATGTAGGACCAGACTTAAGTGGAGCCACATCCACTAGTCCTACAGACTCGAAGAGCGAGGTAAAGTGAGTGGAGAGAGGGTCTAAAGAGGCTTTTTCTCCCCAGACTTCAGTAGAGTGAAGGGTGAGGTTGAGGTCACCCCCAATCACAAGTGAAGGTAAATGGAGAATGCCACCAATGAGGGCATTGTCCCAGAATAGTACACGGTCACGGTAAGGGCCATAGACATTAATAATGTGGAGAGGGTCGGTCAGTCCCCGAATAGATGCCTGTAAAAGAATACCCGCACAAGTATGGAAAGCCTTACATTTAGCCTTTGCCGGATTCCAAGCAGAGAGGAGGCCATCGGAGAGCCCGTGTGCACTTACTGCACAAAACTCCCAGGAGGGCAGTAATTTAGAGAAGGCAAATAGAGCAGGAAGGTCACTACACATGGTTTCTTGCAAAAGGATGAAATCAGGTTTAAAGAGATCTGATGAGGGTGCGGAGGCTGTGGGTTTTGGTCTTACCTCCAAGACCACGAACATTGTGTGAGAGAATAATCATTTAGGAACCTCCTGTGGGGGAGACGATGCTCTAAGTCCCCTAGAAAATGAGCCTCTGGCAGCTTCCTTAATGTAGACAGAAAGAGGGATGTAGGGTGGGGAAGCAGAAGAAAGGTCTGCCTTATGGTCTCTTTTTCCTTTAGGTTCTTTCTGAACAGTAACATTTGCAAACCTGATGGAGTTTATATGAAAGGTGGATGGGGATGATGGGGTCGAAGCAGTAAAAACATGAAGTGACTTCTTAAGGGAAGGATCAGAAAAGGAAGGAGAGGCAGTAGGGCTGTATGAAGATGGAGTTGGACACGAGGGAGGATCCACTGGTATGAGAGGAGGAAAATCATCTAATGAGTCTAGATCAAATCCCGAGTGCGGAGGAAGAGGCATGGGAAGGATGTGTGATGGTACAGAGCTTCTAGGGGGAGAGGTGGCCTCAGTGGCAGATAGGGGGGTAGCAGGATGGGGAGAAGTGATAGGATCAGGGGGAGGAGGAGGTGGTGACAGCTGGAGATCAAGAGGACCAGAAAGCCTGTGTGAAAGAATTAAATTATCTACAGCTTCAAAAAAGGATTCAGGTACTTGCTGTGAAGGTTGAGAGGATAGAAGAGACGTGCTAGGAGG
This sequence comes from Pseudotsuga menziesii, assembly GCA_001517045.1. Taxonomy (NCBI): domain Eukaryota; kingdom Viridiplantae; phylum Streptophyta; class Pinopsida; order Pinales; family Pinaceae; genus Pseudotsuga; species Pseudotsuga menziesii. Next base: position 366,792 of record LPNX010590206.1, on the reverse strand, counting down.
TGGGTGTAAAGAGGTATCAGGGGAAGCTAGTGGAGAGACCAAACCAGGGACCTCAGTGTCAGAGGAGTGATCATCAGATAACTGAAGAGGACAAGATTTTCTCAAATGTCCAACAGATCGACAACTGCTACATCAGAAAGGGACATGAAGATAATCCAGTTTTTGGATCAGAAGACGTTCTTTGCAAAGTATTTCTACCTCAGTAGGGAGTCCCCTGAATATATCAAGCTCAATCAGAATTTTAGCAACTCTCTTGTCAAAAAGCAGATGAAAATCATCCTCAACTGAGATAAACCTGCCAATAGTATCTCCAATACCTTCAAGGATCTGCCTGTTCCACAGAGGAAATGGGAGATGAGGTAACAGTACCCATAAGTGGCGTTTGGTGACACGTTCTCTAAGGGGATCAAAGTTATAATGCCAGCGTCCTAGCACCAGAGAGCCCTTACCAATATGCCAAATACCCTCCAGGGCTCGTGTACAGTGTTCAGGTTCCAAGAATACAAATACAATCCAACCATTAGATAAGAGGCTAATGGTCGGAATGTAATTAAAGAGAGGTTTCCAGTGATCATTAGCCCAATCCACCCAGGAAGCCTTATTCAGGCGACAGTATTCTAAACGGCCTATCAGAGCCCTGGAACAGAGAGAGGAAACATGATCCATATAGACATCATGGCCCAAAACATACCTGTATCGTTCATTCAGAGCCTTGATGCATTTGGATTTGCGTTTACGATGGGTACGGGTACGAAATTCTGACTCAGCCATGGTGAGAGGACACACAAATACTCAAAAGTGGAAACCCTAAGAGGTCAAACCCTGATCAAAGTGATACCAGGTCAATACCAGTCCAAGCAGGGTGGGGATCAGCAATGGGGACCCGGGCCAATCATATGTGGTAAGGAAGATAAAATAATGATAAAAGGTGTGGCAACTGCTATGGTTCATAAACAATACAGAATGAAGAAGAAACATACAGCCCCAACAGACATAGATACCCCACAGTCCAAGGAACAGAGGCACAGGCTACAGATCAATGAAATGCAGTGTAACTATCCAATGTGATAGTGGATAGAGATGACGAGTATCAAGTGTTGGGGAATGGTACCAAGAAATCCAAGCCTTGGTCAAAGAAGAAACGACCAGCCGTTACAACAATCAAGGCCTATGTGATAGTGGATAGAGATGACGAGTATCAAGTGTTGGGGAATGGTACCAAGAAATCCAAGCCTTGGTCAAAGAAGAAACGCCCAGCCGTTACAACAATCAAGGCCTGGAGAGGGCCAGCTCCTAGAATGAGACCCAGGCACGCAGGTGGAGTATGGAAAGGAGAAATACACAAACCAATAAGTCAAACACGAGGGTTCACTGAACGGAAATCAGTAGATGCATCAATAACAAAACAGGTAGATACAAACCCCCAGGACAGATGAGCGGGAAAAAAGTGTGACGATTAGAGCCCCAAGACATAAAGGAGTTGGGTCACTGTTCAAGAAGGGCGAGCAGATAGCGACAACATGTAAAACCGAGGGTCAAAATGGGGGACTAGACTCTCAAATAAGAAAAAAATCATACTCATAACACAGTGACTCATGGGTCCGACCAAAAATCACGGAGGAGAAAGGTAACGGAGAAACATGCAAAGGTGATGGGCGAGACGACAACCACCAGTTTTAGCCGAAAATCAACGAAATCCTTCCCACTTTTTTAGAGCCCTTGGTTGGTACTAGTCCCCCAGTGAAGGGGAGGGACTCCAGGGTGGGCTAAAACTGGCACCCACATGCAATGCAGTGAAACCCTAGGACAGTGAGGACCCATGAACCGAAACAGGGGCTCAAAAAAGCACAAAGGTAGCGACACTAACCTTTAAAACCGAGGTACTGTGTAAGAGAGAATGTCGACAGCGCCGTGGAGACAGGTGCGCTCACAGTCCGCTGACAGTCTAGGGATCCAAAGAAAACTGTCAAGCAAGAGAATATGAAACCGCAGTGCTGTGTATGGGAGAATGTCGACGGCACCGTCGAGACAGGTGTGCTCACAGTCTACTGACAATCCAAGGTTCCATGATATAAGAAGACTGTCAAACAGGTGAGTATGTACCACCTACTTGTTTCTATTATCATGGTACATGGTCGGCTTTGCCTTTTTCATAGCATTCACTTATTTACACTTTCAAATTGGTTTCTGTCTTTTCACTTGGGACAATCATTGTAAATGAAAGTTATGTTATTTTTATTGCATAGTCATAATAGTAGTATAAGTGCATATTATGGGCAATAATTTAATGATAGTTTACCTTGGATTATGCAATGATCGCTTAGTTTGGATTTATTAACATGAAATCAAATAAAAATCAATTTAATCCGTGATCCTTACAATATTGTTTTTTTTTTTCTTTTAACAAGAATATAACTAGTTCACATGATAATAAATATTATTGTATTTTAAGTGCATGATTCACATGATAATAAATTTTATTGCACCGAGAGAAGCGAGGTGCTCTCAGTGCAGTATGGGGAGATCCTGTCACGTTAGTCACGTTATGCTAGCCGACATAAACAAACATTATATTAACCAACATAAATAAAAAAATAAAAATAAAAATAATATTGTGGATTCATATTATTATATAGTGTCCACTCAATCCAAAATCAATTCACAAAATAATAAAACTAAAAGAACAATAATTAAAACTCTCATGTTAGTCACGGTATGCTAGCCCGCATAAAAAAACATTATGTTAACCAACATAAATAAATAAATAAAAATAAAAATTATATTGTGGATTCATATTATTATATAGTGTCCACTCAATCCAAAATCAATTCACCAAATAATAAAACTAAAAGAAAAGTAATTAAAAGATCCGTGTTAAACCCTTTACCACTAAAGAGATCAAAATGTTTGAGGTGTAATTTTTTATGAACATTTAAAAATTTAACATAAAAATAACTTACACCTAAAGAAATTGGATCCCTCTAGGTGCTTTCTAGATCCAAGTTTAAGATGGATCTATGCTGGTTGTATTTGTATTTTAAGTGTGTGATTCACATTATACTAAATTTATTTGAAGTATAATTATTGGATAATAATTTAATTAAATATTATTTTTAATATATAAATTTAATATTATTAATAATTATATTATTAAAAAGTTATAAATTATGATAATATTATTTATTTCATATTAAATTATAAAATTGGTTTTATCTTAATCAAAAGTGATATATAATATATGATGTTTCTAATGGAACCTAGTTTTTTTATGGTTCAAAGGCTTGGGACTTCGGTTTGCTAGAATTTGATTGGGCCATAAATTCAATAATATAAATTTGGCTTATTTTTCGTTTTTCGGGCTTCCAAAATGAACTTCAACTTTTTCTGCAGTTCCCATGGACATTGAATATCCCTCTCCCCTCCTTTGAGGCCCATTGCAAGCACTATGCATGGAAAATAAGCCTCTAGCATTGTGACCGAGTACAGGAAGACCGAACCGCTCCTAGTCAAGCGGAATCCCTCTAGTAGTGAGGAGGACACCAATGGTGAAGAGGACACCACCAATGAAGCCAAGTGTCCAGGAAAAGACGATGATCAAGCATCTCTCAACCCGCTTGCTCCGCCCGCGGTGGGACGACCAAATTCACAGCTCAGATTCGGCTTCGAGGTTCCTATCGTGGAGGAGCCTCCCTCCAAGCCCTAAGTCCAGGTTTCTTGGTTTTTGTGTTTTTTATATTATGACATGGTTTTCTTGGGTTCGTACTTCATGTTTATCAGATAAGTTATTCTTAGTTTGTGTGCTTTAATAGTGTCAATTTTGCTATTACAGTGATTTGTTTTCCCTTTCACGAGGATGATAATTTTTATTATAATAGCCTGAATACCCTTGAGGGACGAGATTTAACTCTCTCTGCTACATTCGGCTGGGAGAAATACCACTATAAACTATATTTCTTACTGTATCATTATTTTAATTCAATAAATCAGTATCTGAAATTTAAAAAAATATTAATATAAAGAAACTAAGATTTTAAAATTATTTATCTATATATTTTTTAATATTTGTTTCAAATTAATTAAAAAATTCACAAACGTTATTGAAATTGATATTAACATTACCCAATAAAAAAATGTAGTGAAAATATTTGAAAGATTCATTTATATATTAAAAAATATAATTTTAAAAATAAAAAATTATATTTTAATCAAAATTTATATAAGTAAATTTGATTGTAATAATTTAAAATTTTAAATCTTATCACATTTAATTTTTTTATTTAAATGGTTATTTTTATTAATTTTTATTTAAATGATTATTTGTTTTTTCCTCCTATACTTTTTTTTGCCTTCGATCCAAGTTCCATTTAATGAATACGGTAAGTCCGAAACAAATGACGACATCAAACCATGGTATCTTATATGAAAAAAAATATTGAAATGCCGGCTTCCAACTCGGGATTCAGTTTTATGTGAATACCCGGAGAATGCACACGTTCAGCTCACGTCATCCTTCAAACGACCATATCTTTCGCGTCTAAATTGGAATTGGTCAAATATATTTCCCTACAAATTGTAATAGTAAAAGGTTTTCTATCCCAAAATGGATAGAAAACTGTCAATTCTGTCATACCAGGTCCTGGGTGCCTGTTTCAAATCATATAGGGCTTTCTTCAATCTGCATACATGAGACTGGACTTATCATGTGTCTCAAAACCAAGCGGTTGTTCTACATACACCATTCAAGAAGGTAGTCTTGACATCCATCTGGTGTATCTTCCATTTCATCACTACAGCTAGAGCAAGTACTGATCTGATGGAAGCGTATCTGGCTACAGGTGCAAAGGTTTATTCATAATCTATTCCTTCTTTCTGAGAGAAACCCCGAGCTACAAATCTTGCCTTATATTTTTCAATGCTACCATCTGTAGCATGTTTGATATTGTATATCCATTTGGAAGTTACAACTTGTTGGCACCTTTCACACACCTGGGTCACGTGGCAGAAATATTCAAGCCACTCGGTGTGTCCTTGGGGGTAAGTCTCGAGCCAAGGTTGTCACCTTGTTCTTGACTCCTCCGTTTAGGCTCAACTCCTAACAAAGCCAAGGGGGGTAGACCCTATTAAGTTACTAAGGATGATTTCTTAGTGTGATGATGTTAAACTGAATCAGTTACTTAGGAGTTTGAATATTTTAACTATAGACAATTAAAGATGACGAGATACGAAAATAAACACACGAAAGCACAAAGCTGATACACAATATATATATGAAGCAAAAATGACCAGTGCCTTAAAATGGAGTCAAATCAATAAGATCAATATGCTTGCATGTGCTTGGAGTGAATTTTTTGTGATTGCATCTTGGTATGTTTTAAGTTAAAATTGAAGTATGAGTTGATTAAATTAGGCAAAAGCGGGAATCCAAATATACCCGAGAGTACTTGGAGTATGTCCAAAACTAAAACTTTATGGCTACCCGCAAGGAATATGTGGGATGAAATGGAGTCTTTGGGGCTATTGTTCATAATGCACCCGTTAGGGTGTGATAGAGATCGCTGCCCCGAGGTCACTTTTCAGAAGTTCCTGCTTCCTTTAGGTATTTTGCCACCGTAGAGGTTTGATCTAGGTGTTGGATTTTCACCTGATGGTTTGTCAGTTGGGGAGAGTGAGTCCTAATTATACTAGTCACCCAAGTGCTTTTGATATAGCTTAACTGATCGGACGAACCGCAGCCAAGTGTAGAGCATATACACTGGAGTCTTGTCAATTTTAGTAAGTTTTAAACTGGATGTTCTTGTCTCCAAGAACCTCTGTCGATCCAAGTGGATCTCAATCGAGGAATCGAGGAGGGGTTAATTTTAAATTTTATGATAAACAAATGGTAGAAAAAATCAAATAGATACACAGTTCTAGTTTCTTAATTAATCCTACCACGAATCTCTTTCCCCTTTCGGGTCAATCGGGAAATCGTGGGGTAAGTATTACGATTACTTTGAAATGTAAGATATGGAGTATGGAATTAATAACAAAATCAAGTATACTACCCTACAAATTATATCGATTCTAGTAAAAAATAAATAAACAGAAATCGACAAAAAAGGCACCGACACAAATCCCCCCAGGGGGGATGGGGAATGGGCTCGAAAGAGCCTATTCCAAAAATGATTTTATTTATTATTGGTTACATAATCAGAGAATTGAAATTATAAGAAAATTCTTGGTCCTTATACAGGATGAAACCAAGATTTTACAACTTTGGAAAAAATCTTGAGTTTTTAGTGAAAAAGGAGACCCCTGGGGGGATTTGAGCGCTCCTGAGGCCACTTCAGACAGAAGCTTCCTTTCCTTTCTATCAGACCTGATAAAATATAGAGAAAATATTATAATATCAAATGTCCAAAATCACTTTAAGAGTACCTTTGGATCAGCCTACCTTATCTCACAAAAAATGAAGTTAAAACTAGCTAAACCGGTAGAAAAGGAACCAAGGAAAGCAATATTTCCTTGGGATCTTGGATTTCTATTTGTGTAGCCAACAAATATGAACTAATATTGCAGAATATTAAATTTTATAACAGCGAAATGAAATCTAATGCATGTGATCTACAAGTTTTCTTTAAATTTCATGCAAAAAGACGATTTCCCTACAGCTAGATCTAGGATGCTTATGAAACTTTTTTAAGTGCAAGATCTAGGATATGAGCTATGAAAAATCAGATCTATGTATATTTTACTTTGATAAAACAGATCCAAATGAAATCATAGCTATGAACTGAAAAAGTAACCAGGTAAAGTGTTGATTTTGAGGGAGGAAGAAGAGGAGAAAAGTGTTGGTTTCCTTGAAGATCCGCAGTAGAGCTTTCAGGTGGAATGTCGAGGGACTATGCCTTTGAAATTTTTTGAAGAGAATGAAGAAGCAAGCTAGATCAGCATCCTCTCCAAAGTATGAACCTACAACTCAGCTGAAATCAAAGAACTTGCCAAGAAACCTGTGAGATCCGATTAGTACATACAAAGAGATTCAAGATAACATGCATATAATCTTATAGGACATGCTAAATCTAGATCTCTAAACATGCATCAAAGGAGAGTGACAGTCAATAAACTTATTGAACAACACCATTCCTATTAAGATTGTAATAAGCTAATTACCAATCTTAACCACATATCTACAAGCAACTAGCAAGAAATGAAAGCAGATACAGGTTACCTCAGTAAAACAATGGAAATAATCATCCACACATGTAATGGCACCACACCGTATTGGATCCAAAGCTTTTCTTTATTTTAAATGCAGAATTACAACAATACAATAGCAACAGCACCTCAATCCCAGTTCTAACTAGCTTGGAAGAGGAGGCTGTGCCTGGATATATACAAATTACAAGCCATCTAGCCCAGGGGGGGCGCAATTCCTCATGGAATCAAGTGAAATAAACTGATGGAGAGTTCATCAATGTAGAACTGAAGCTGGAATGAGCCTACTTGTCAACCGGGGGCTTGATTGAGATGACACATCAACCAATTCACCGACACATTGGCCCACAAAGCATCCAGGAGAGTCCACACGTGTGGAGGAGAGAGAGAGGGTGCAATTCCCCATGAAGATAGTTGTAGATCAACTCTGGATCTGATTTGATCCCCTCCTTCAGTCAAGGATTTGTCAGATCTAGTCAATCTGCTCCAAATCTGATTGATTTCAGTCAAATTGGTTGAGTATCCACTGATTTATTGATTTTGGATTTGCTCCATTATTCATCAATTTATTAATTAAAATAATCAATAATTGATTTTTGGGGCTTTTTGACCTGAGTGATGGAAGATCACTCAAAACTTAGGAAAAAGTGGGTCCATGGGTTTACATGGTGCTCTTAGCTTGAAAATGAGCACCTACATGACTGAAACCGATTATTTGGCCCACTTTTATTACAAAATCAATTTTTCCAATTAAACTATTAAAAAATAGCCTAAGTTTTGGAAAAATTAAATTTTAATAAAAAACACTGAACAAACTAAAAAATTGAAAAATTGAAAAACACCTAGGGGGACTTAGACATGTTCATATGACTCAAAAAAGATGTCTAGCATGTTTATACATTGACACATAGACTCTAATATCCTCAATAGGCCCAAATGCCAAGCCGACCACCCCAACTTTGGAGGTATGGAGTGAAAAACTCAGAAATTATTAGTCGTTTATTCAACAACCAATAATAACCAAGGGAAAAAACACCCTAGGCTGATCGGATTGACAAATGAATTCTAAGAGATCGAGTCTTTTACAGACACTATCATGCTAGAACATTTTTTACAATTCCCCCATGGGGTATGAACATGTGATATGATACAACAAGCACTTCCCAGAAGTACTTCCAAAGGTCTTTTTGAAGTCCGAACAAGTTAACCCTGTCCGGTTCACCAGGCTCACTTGATAAAAAACCACTAAGTACAACTTAGGTGGTAACACAACTGACTTCCCATCTAGTCTCGAGACAACATCCCAAACATCATTCTTTATGATCGATTGGTATTCTTCAATCATAGCATACTTCCATTATTCCCGTTCTGCCACTTGTTCATAACTGGAAGGTTCTTTATCAATGAAATCACATAATAAAGCTACATACCCAGAGCAAGATCTAGTCCTCTTTCTCTTTTGGAGCTCCATATCTTTCCTCACCTTGGATAAGTTCTCGTACCCAAGCAGGTTTCCTCTTATGAGGATTCTTCTCCATAGGTGGATCTACGGGTCTTTGTGGTCCTTCAAATTCTCGATCTTCTTCATGAGTTTCTTCATTCATGGTTGTATCATGAATTCTGGGTGCTTCTGCTTCTTCAAGTTCTTTGGCAGGTCTCTTTCTGGATTTTTTGTGAGCTGTGTCTTCATCAAATTTCACATCCCTACTGATGTCAATCTTCTTGTATCTTGGGAAATACATTTTGTAAGCCTTCGAGCTTTCAGAGTATCCCACAAATATACCCTTCTTTCCTAAAGGATCTAATTTAGTCCTCTTCTCTTTTGGAATGTTGATGTACACAACACAGCCGAATATTCTGAGATAGCTGACTTCTGGTTTCTTTCTGGAGAAGACTTCTTCAGTAATGTTGTTCTCAAGTACTCTATGTGGAGTATGGTTATGTACATACACTGTTGTTCTGGTAGCTTCCACCCAAAGATGCATAGGAAGATCTTGATCATGAAGCATTGCTCTTGCAGCTTCCATGATAGTTCTATTCTTCCTCTCTGCAATCCCATTCTGTTGTGGATTGTAAGGAGTGGACAACTCCCTCTTAATCCCTGATTCTTTGCATAGCTCTTTGAATTCATTTGAAGTGAATTCTCCACCATTATATGATTGAAAGGCCTTGATATTCTTTTCAGTATGGTTCTTGATCAAGGCTTTGAATTCCTTGAACTTACTAAATACTTCTGCTTTGTTTTTCATGAAGTAAACCCATGTCTTCCTAGAAAAGTCATCAATAAAAGAAACATAATATGTATACCTGCTTAGAGAGTTTGATGACATAGGACTGCATACATCGGAGTGGATGATTTCCAAGATTCCTTTTGCATTGCTTTCGCTGGTTGGAAATGTATTCTTTGTATTCTTTCCTTTCACACATCCTTTGCAGACCCCAACATGTTTTGCTTGGATTTATGGAAGACCTTCAACAGCTTTGCTTGCAATAGGTAGTGCTCTGTAATGCACATGTGCAAGCCTTCTATGCCAAAGTTCGCTTGGATCTACTGTGTCATGGACCAAGGCTTGTTCTGGATGGCTCTTCAATTTGTACAAACCTCCTTCTTGTTCTCCAATAAGTACCACATCATCGATAGTCTTTCCTTTTTGCCACATGATGACTTGACCATCTATGAATGCAACCTGCATTCATTTTGCATCTAATGCTGATATGGAGAGAAGGTTCTTCTTGAGTCTTGGAACAAACAATACTTCTTTCATTGTTAGAGACTTTCCAGAGTCTAGCTTATATGAAGATTCCCCACTACCTTTTATTGGATATTGGTAGTCATCTCCTAGCTTTACCTTGTGAGGTGATTCATGTTATGACAGTCTCACAAAGGATTCCTTGAATCCAGTCATATGTTTGGAGGCCCCACTGTCTATAAGCATATCATCACTTCCATGAGTAATGTTACTTGTGAGAGCGGAGATCAAAACACCTCACTTGAAGAATCTTCACTTTCATATCTGGATCTCTTCTTGGATGGTTCATCATCCTCTGCAGCATGAGCATGATGTCTTCTTTTGTTTCTCCTCTTCATTAGTTTTTGTTTCTTAGGAAAATTCCTTGCATAGTGTCCTGCTTCATCAGATGTATAACATATCATCCTAGATAAATATTTTCTAGTGTTATCTTTGTGAGAGTGCTTACCTCTGGAGCTATGAGATCTTCTTTTGGTTGACTTGGAATGTGATTTGGAGTGTACCATGAGAGCTTGATCTCCACTTCCCATCTTTTCTTCTCGAGCTACTATCCGAGCTTCTTCTTGAGAGCACTCTTCCCATAGTCTTCTGAACTTGGCTAACTTCTTTCTAGCACAGATTCCTTGGATGAAAGAATCCCATGACCTAAGAAGGCCATTCAAGGTAGTCATCACAATCTCTGCATTTTCCACTTCTTCATCAATAGTTTCTAGTTGTTCCTTGATTTGAGAAACTCTTGTGAAGTAAGACTGGATTGTTTCTACATTCTAAATATTCACATTCTTCAGTTGGTTTCTCAAAGTCATCTTCCGGTTTATGTTCTTCCCTTCAAACAATTTGGTTAGGGCATCAAAGATAGCTTTAGGTGTCTTTAGGGAGGACACCTGTCGGATAAGGTGATCCTTGATAAAATCAGAAATGATCCTCTTTTCCATAACCAAATTCTTCTTATGCAAGGCCTTAGCCTCATCTCCCTCTAGAACTGGAACCTCCTCATGGATGTAGGAGTCCAACTCATTCTCTTCCAGGACCAGGGAGATCCTATACTTCCAAGCTCAGAAGTTATCAGCTCCCTCAAGCTTTTCATCAAGCTTGGTATGATGAGACATATTAACTGAGAACATCAAATGGAAATGCAAAATATTTTAGATCTTACTAGAGTCAAGATGTCGGATCTAAAACTTGAGCTGAAATCCTGCAGAGCTGGTTCAGGAGAAAATTAGGGTTTTGCTTTTCCAGAGTTCTGTCCACCCAAATGTCTTGAAATTTGTCCCTAAATTCAATTTTGGGGAGGAGATCAATCCAGGCCTAGGATCACTAAAAAATTCCTCTTTTGTGAAAAGCCCTAATTTCCGGCAGCAGTGACAGGTCCAAAACTGAAAAACTTCAGAATTGGATTCTGCTTTGACAGAAAGATGCGCCCTAAGGAGGAGAGTTATTCCACCTTAAATTTTCTGAAAATCCATGGAGAGAGATCCACAAAGTAGGAATCCCTAGTTCCCATAGCTACACAGTGTCTTCTTCTCAGGTTAGCTCTGATACGATGTTAATTTTTCAACATTCAAGCTAGCATTATGTTAGGATCTTTACTAAGAGAACAACAAGTACAACAATCAAACACAAGAGACAATGAACGCAATGTTTTTCATCGGGGAAACCATAAATGGAGAAAACCCCGCAACTTCCTCAGAGATAGAATCAGCACAAGATGTAAAACCCCAAAATAGTAAGATGCACTCCCAACAATAGTAATCTTCTTCTTGTCTATCCCCAGTGTCTTCTCCTTCCTCAACTATGCACTACACTTGAGTGTGTCAGTGATGTGTGCTAAATAGAGATTCCAGCTCTCTATTTATACTAATCCCGACATGACTAAAACCCTACTAGGGCCGACCTCTACTTGGAGATTCTAATAACCGTAGTGCCTTGGAACTGCGGGGACTTTAACCCTTGGACAATCGGAGGGTTACCCACTATGACTTGACATGACTTGTTTACATTATTGATTCTCCCGATCAAAACATCGAGTCATGACAACATGACTCAATTACATTATAGATACATCCCGGAATAAACATTGGGTTACAAGACATAAGATACATAGATGAATACATTCCAAAGTTACAAATACATCAACAAGTCTCCATAATAAGAGGTTGTGAATATTGCTGAGGTTGCTGAGATGGAGGAGCCCGACTTGTCATTGGCCTTGGCTACTGAAGATATGTCATAGAAGCCTGAGATGAAGGTGCAGTCTATTGTTATTGCAGGTGAAAGTCAAACTCTGTCTTTCATTGTGATATTGAGTTCCTTCCTCTTGGTGCACATGGTAAGACAATGTTTAAAAAAAACAACTCTTCGTTCAATCACTATTTTCAAAATATGCACTCTGATTCAATGGATATTCTCCATCTATTGTACAAATTTATTTTTCACCACAGATAATTTTGAATATGAATTCTCAATACAATGAATTTGGAAAATAAAAGCTCTCTTATAATTACATTGCATAAGAATATTTAAAAGGTAAAATATAATAGTTCTAACTTCTAAGTCAACCATGAGGACTGTAATGCACCTCAGTTTATGTACCCTAAAATGAGGATCAATATAACTAGTGTTCTCAAGATGGCTAGGTATGAGAGAGTAGAGGGATATCACTTCCACTTTATTTAGGCGTTATTTATCATATATCCAATGATTCAGCAAAAGATCTCATTCCCAACCATAAATTGGTGACTCCAATTCCCTCATTCAAGTGGTGGCCTGTCTCTGCCATTATAGAAAGTTAAATACAGAAGACAAGAAGCTGAGTCTTGAAGAGGAATGCAAAAAATTAAGACCAAAGTAAGATTACACATAAGAAAATGAAACAAGAAGAAGCAAATAGAAGAATGATGGAACCCCTCACAAACCCCTTTTGCATAGTCCTGAGGATTAATAATGTAGCGGGTGTATCATGCACAAAAAGTGACCTCGTAATGGTACTTGGGTAATTAGTTAATTTTTGCAATGGAAAACGTAGAAATTCCCATCTTTGCTTATGTATACATCATTATCTCGGTTCCATATCAAGGAAACTATTATTCCAGCTTATCTATTCTCAAATTTTTCTCTTTGTGTTCATAGAGGCTAATTCTAAGTTGTGCTGATCTCTTGTCATCCCATGTTGCTAGTTGCAATTTTAGGTATCGGATTTAGCTAATTACACATTCCATCTTCGCTAGACATCCATTTTGAAACCGTTTATACCCGAGATAAGAACAATCAAGTTGCTGATTCTCCTTCATACAAATGTTGGGCACTCTATATGCAAGTTAATTAAAGCCAACATACAGAATGTTCAATATAAATTGTCAACCCAGGAAACTATTTTTATTGCAAAGATAATTTACACTATATGTGCTTAAACACTAAGTAATTGATGTTGTTGAATAAATTATCCTACGTGTCTGTTCATCCCAAATCTTCCCATTATTAAATTAATCTAATTTACCTTCCTAAGAATGAAGAATTATGATTACCTTCTCACAACTTCAATATGGAAATAAAAAATTCAGGAAATAAACATCTAGACTTACTTTTGCATAAAGTTAAATCCTAATCTACCAGGCCATATGGAAATCCATTATAACTATCTCAATCCAACTTAATCTAAGAATCAGAAATGCATAAATTAAACTCAATAATTATAACTATAAATGGACTGAATTAGCAAAACTCAACAAAATATAGAAATTGAAAGAAACTAGGGATGAGCTAGGTTGTTACAACTATCACACAAGTGCATCAGGAAAATTAACCTACATAGTCGAATGTTACACCACTCTACTGCAGCTTATGGGAAATGCAATTACTCATCAATTGAGGAAACACACAATGAATCATTACTGTTGCAGCCGTTATAAAAGAATGCAATTATTGTAACATCCACACCACATGAGAAAAAATATAAATACCTAATTAACTCGGCAATCTCTATAGGGAGGTGGGCCCAGCCTTCGCACAAACACGCCGAATACTAACACAAGTTAAAAAATAGAAATTAGAAGAATCTTTCTCATATTAGATGATGAAATGGAAGTACAGTCTCTATCACAGCTTATAGAATATGATCAATTATTTTCCAGCCCTTGCCTCTAAATAATTCATAATATTTATACATCAATATTCATAACTTCTACCCACTAATATCGGGGAGCCATGAAGATCTACGATCTTCAAGCTGCCCTATTACAATGCATTGTTACATCTATGGGAGAAACAAAAGCAAGGAATACAAGAATTCTATTGTGTAAGCCGATAATGAAGTAAGGTAACCCAATTAAGAATTCCTCTGTCAGTTGCAGCTACCCTTGAATAATGGCGTGCCGCTGAGGCTGATGCTATTGCAGCTTGCGTAGAATGAGGATCTTTGACTGCATTCCTCCTGCAAATATGGATTCCATGGGCACAGCTGGCAATAGATGTTCATCTCTTCTAAAAATCGCTTGACCTGATGCACTTGTATCCTTCATGTCTTGAACAATATTCATAAAATCCAACTTATTAGCATAATTCAAGAGGTAAAGCCCTATTTATTACAATCATAAGTATTAATAAGATAAAACAATAAGTAATCACACCTGTGAGGAATAAAGGCTCCAATTAAGGAAAAACATATGTTTGGCGCATAAAAATGGGATAAGATAAGGAAAAAAGAGTATAGTGAGTGTGGTCAAAAAGGGGTCATTTCTGGGCCCAACATCTCCCCCCAACTGTCCTGTTGCATGTCCCTATGCAACAACCTCCATTAGTTTGATTCTAAATATGGCCTTGTACTTTGTTCATGGAGAGAGGAAAAAATATAAGGGAGCTTAGGTGATCCTTGTGCTTCTAGAAATACATTGTAGGCAACCCAATATCTCCAGCACTGCTCCTCTTCTGCCTTTGTCAAAAAGAAATCTTCCCTATATGGTTTTGCTAGCAACCAGATAAGAGGAAATTTGAACTTCAGTCCTAGCCAATCAGCTCCACACTTCCTTATACAACCCACATATCCTTCGACCCTCGAAAGAGCATGTTTAAAGTTCCTGAAACAATAAGGGTCCCTATTCTGCAATGATAAAGGAGCAACCTACCACCTATGCTTACTGTCTTCCAAAGCTGATTGCTGTTACTTGGTAATTAGGCTGACACACTTAGAGAAGACCCTTTCTTGAAGTTCAACTATCTGCTGGTTCTTGATGGAAGATGTAATCCTTTGCTGTTTCAAAGCAAGGAGAAAGCGAGGAGATTGAGGCTCACTTCGAACCCAAATATTAGTGTTAGCCTCATTGTGAGAATAGGTCTAGAAATATCTCTTCCACTACACATGATTGTTGATAAAGGAGGAAAAATCCCTGAGCTAAACATATCCAAGGTAAGGGGCAGGGTTCGAATGGTGGTCCAAAGGACAAGCCATTTCATGTAAGTAAATTTTGCAGAGCAGGTTCTGCTCAATGAAATTACTTTCCATAAATGTTTCTAGAAACTGGGTTGAGGTTTCCATTTCATAAGGTCTCCCATAATTTATTGCTTTCAATTTAAACCAAATAAATTGTTCAAACAAAAACACAAGGTAAGAAGGATATGGCACTCTAGCGCTTAACAATTTTTGGGAAAGAGTATACAGCTAGTCCTTCTCCACCTACATAGATTTAAACTTTTTCAGTTCCTTCAATTATTTATGTATTCCTTCCCATTGTAATTTATGTAATATCAATTCTTATTCCCATCTTTCCCTTAATTCTCTGATATTATTCTCATGATCAGCGAGGGGAATCATTCCTTCTTGATACTTGTCCACCTGCCTCTTCCATTTATTCACTTCCATTTTTAACAATGAGAGATCTTTGATCAGCCCCTGGATTCTTTCATCTCCTACATTTTTCTCATCATCAGAGTCTAGATTGACAAAGTTCTGGGAAAATTGATTGCATACCTTGCTATCTTATGTTTTAGCTTGAGCATTCTGCACTAGGGATGTAACAAGGTTTCGACATTCTCTGTTTGAATAGGTACTTCTGAAACCACTCCTAGGGATGCTAGTTCTTGTGTAACAACATCTTCTTTTTGAAGCTGCCCTTCAACAACTTCAGCCTGTGTGGGAACTTCTGCCATTAATTCTGAGGGTGATGGTTCTTGTGTGACAGCATCCTTTCCTTGCAACTCTCTTTCAACAACTTCAGCATTCAATTCTGAAGATGTTGGGTCTTGTGTAACAACTTCTTCCTAAATTTCAATTTCCATATCTGCCTGAGTCCCAGCTATAGCTACTTGGAATTCAGCCATGGATTTAACAAGGAGACGCAAGACTACTGGTTCGTGTTTATCAACATCTTCTCCCCCCATTTCTTCATGCTGCTGGAAGTTCTCTTGAGTTACTTCCATATATCTCAAAAGATGGGACTGTTCCCCAAATATCTCAGTATCCCCTGATGATTGTGACTGCATCTGTTCATATTCTCCCAGCTCCATATCAGGTTTTATGTCCACCTCAGGATTCATTGTTCTTGGATGAAATGGATTTTCAGCAAGGATTTCTAAGAATGTTGGTTCTTGTGTAGCAACCTCCTGATTGACTTCAATATGTTCCTCTTGATAGGACTCCTCTATTAGCTCGATATTCTGAGATGGTTCTGGGGTCATAGTCAAAAATTCTAAGCTTGGGTTAGGAATTACCTCAATCTCTGGTTTACCCACTTCTTCTTGAATGGAAGTTTCGGCAAACATTTATGAAGGTGTTGGTTCTTGTGTGACAGCACCCTGCTTGGCTTCAGCATTACTTTTATTAGGATGATCCAATAGTCCTAATGGCTGAGTCTATGATTTCTCAGCTTCTTCCAATTCTATATCGGGGATCAGACCTACTTTTGGTTCATCTTCTTTCCTTAATTCTACATCAGGTGCTTCTTGTTCTTCTTCAGCTATTGGTGCAGGATTTTGGGTTCCAAATGAATGCACTATGACTATGTAACCTGATTGACTAAAAATTTCCGCACATGCAGGACAGACTACTTTATCCACTTCTTCATCCTCCTTAGTGGGTGATGATCCTTCTAACCAGTCTGCAGCTTCTACCAGTGTGTGCATCCTTCTCTCTACCTAGTTCTTACATAACTCCTTCCAATTCTCTAATTCTTTTTGAATAAATTGCAATTCTTCCTTCATTAACCCATTTTCATACAAAATCCCCTCAATTTGAGGTTCTTCTGCAACAGGCTCTTGTGGAGCAATGTTTTTCCTCGATCTGAAAATGGGAAATTCAATGTTTGCTTCAATATCTTCCCATTTTTCTCACGCTGCTTCAACTGCTATGACTAATCTCATTCTCCTTCTCCTTACTGGTTGAGATGCTTGTATTTCTTCTCTTAACCTTATTCTCTTCCTTCGGGGTACAAGGGCTTCCAACCCTGCAGTTGATGTAGAAGGAATATTTCCTGTTTCAGCCTCCCCTCTATCCTCTACCATCTCTATTTCTTCTTCAATTAAAGTTCCCGCCCATTCTAGAGAGGATTTGATGGTGATGAACTCTCCATTCTCTCATGTCACCACAACTCCCATAACTTCAGCTTCAACTGTCGCATCATCCAATGTTGCTCCAGTTTCAGCTTTAGCTGCTAGAGCTCCCAAATTCTCTACCTCCTCTATAGGGTTTGCTCCTGCTACATCCTCCTCCAATTTTTCCTCTTCTTCTGATCCCGTGTCAACCCCCCCCCCCCCCTCCCCAACTAAATTGGAGGTACTTCGGTCCTCCTGCTTTTCCTCCAATTGAACACCCAACAGAAGTGTAGGTGCCCTTACTTCCTCTCTGATTGGTATCTCAGAAAAAAGTATAGGTTCCTAGACTATCTAAGGTTAGCTAGTAAATTGTTCCCATGTTTGATTTCTCTTAGCTAGGGCCCTTAAGATTAAAATTTTAATGAGGTCGTGATGGGTAAAGGAATAGTATGGATTCTTATCTGCTCTAAAAAATCCCACCGTGTGATGTAGATCTTTAAATAGAAAAAATGGAACATTAATTAGATTTTTGTGGAGTAAATGAGACAGCAATGGAAACTCAGAATAATAGACAGTCTGGTACCTACCTTTGCAGGTGATATACTTTTTGAGGAAGATGGCCAATTGATCCCATGGGCGAGGCAATGACTGTAATTCTATTCCTCGTCCTGATGGACGCAATTGTTCACCTACCACCAAACATTCTTGTACTATGGCGGCATTGGGAGTTCTTCTTCCAAACCAAGCTCTTCCTACCTGCAGGAAGCCGATAACCTCAGCTACAATTTCCTCGAAAACCTCTATCCACAAACCCCTAACCTCCGAGTGGGTTTCTGTAACGTTTAAAGTGAACTACAGAGTAGTTTCATGATGAAAACCATTGAGACATTGGAAAAACTCAGTCCATCCCGCGTCTTTAAAGATAGCAAAAACTTCAACATTATTCTGCAATTCCTGTGTGTTTGTAGGTTCATGTCGAGCCGGGATACCCATGTTATATTTCCTTATAAATTCTTGTATAATCTTAGCAAATTGCAAGATCCGACAATGGAGATTTCAGCGCAGGACATGCACGAATAGCGGAGGTTGGAGTTGGAAAATTTGGAAAGTCAAGACGGAAGTAAGCATAGAATCATTGGTAAGATGTTCCCCAAATTAGGAAAGGGTGGCGGTTGTGAAATAAATTTGAGTATCCATTAGATCGTGGGAATGGGAAGTTAACAAAGTATGGGCATAACAACAGATATAAAAATTTAGGTATGATTAACTCTGTCAAATCTGCTTAATGCTTAATCATGTAAATAACCAGAACCATACCTTAGTAACTATGGGATGAACCGTAACTTCTCGGAGTAATACACTGCGTCAATGCGGCCTTCAAATTTAAATATTATTGCACGTGTGCTACCATGATCCTTCTCCTGGCGAATCAAAAGCTATCTTGTCGATCCTGATGGAATCATAATTAAAGCTATGAAGTGAGTCGGAATCAGAAAAATCATGGGCGATAGAAATTCTAGACGAATTTGAAGGAGTTCCAGCCCAACTGTGGACAAATTTGGAGGAGTTGCAGCCATAAGCCATAGGAAAAATCATCCAAATTAGCGAAGTCACAGCCACTAAAAAGAGTAAAAGTACACAAAATTTAATGGAGTCGCGGCTCCAGTAAGGGGAAAATGGTTGATATTTTACGGTGTTGTAGCTGTGATTTAATGGAAAAGTAGGAAGGGTTTTACGGTGTTGTAGCTGTGAAATGAAAAAGTAAGCGAGGTTTTACGGTTTTGTAGCTGCAAAATAGAAAAGTAGGCAGGGTTTTACGATGTTGTAGCTACGGAATGGAAAAGTAAGCTGGGTTTTATGGTGTTGCAGCTACAGAATGGAAAAGTAGGTAGGTCTTTACGGTGTTGCAGGTTTGTAATGGAAAATTAAGAAGGATTTTATGGTGTTGTAGTTGTGACAGGGCTGAAAAAATAGGCAAATTTTGCAAAGTTGCAGCTGCACCGAACTGTTCATTATTCAAATTTTTCTTCTGTAAGGAGCTCTTCCAGAAAATAGAAAATTACAATAGGTGCTCATGGTTATCAGGCCCGGTCATGACCATTTCTCCTTAAGTAAATTCCTACACATATTCTAAAAATAAAAAATAAAAACGATCAAGTGTAAATGAAAACAAAAAAAAAAGAAAGGAAATAAGCATTAATTTATTTATGTACAAAACTTTTGTGGGAAAATTGCAGTGACTTTCTAAAGATTGACAGGGGCAGAGAAAGATTCTTTCCCTTGCTCCAATTGGTATCCTGAATTAGCTGCAATTTGTGAAACAAACACGTCCCTCGAAATTGGCTTATGATATAGTTACAGCCTATGACCATTAACGAATAATGGTGCACGATTATCATCAATGGTGACCAAGCGAACTATACATTTTTCGAATACTCTGTCTATCAGATATGGACCTAACCATCTTGTGCGTAGCTTACCTTTAAAGTCCCTTTTGAATATTGAATCATATAATAGCACCCAAACTCCCTCACAGAAGAATCTCTTCTTGATGAACAGATCATGCCAATTGGATCTCTGTTGCTAAATTAATGCTATCTGATCCATAGCAGCTATGCGTTTTCCTCAAGTTCATTCAATTGATTCAATCTATTCCTATGGTATTCAGTTACATCCAAGTTTACCTCCATGGCTATCTTCAAGGTTTTGATTTCAAATTCAATAGGAAAGACAATGCTCTTTCCATACACCAAGTCATAAGGGGAGAAACCTGTAGTATTGCGCCATGTAGTACGATATGCCCATAGTGCTTTTGGTGAGGATAGCTTCAATAAATATATAGGTACTTTCCACCTGGACATTGGCTTGGGGATGGTAAGGTGAAGTTATCCTATGCTGAATATGGTACTTCTTTAGCAAAGCTTCGAATTTCTGTGACACAAATTGCGGTCCTCCATCTATGATTACTTCCTTGGGTATTCCAAAACGAGTAAGTATTTCTCCATACAGGAAATCTATTGCAACCTAGTCATTGGCTTTCACCAAAGCCACGGCTTCTACCCATTTTCTCATGTAGTTGGCACAAACCAAAATGTAGGCTTCCTATTTTGAATGAGGATTGATAGGCCCAACAAAGTCTAAGGCCCATCTATCAAAAGGTTCCACCACCAACTGAGGTAGAAGAGGCATTTCGTCCAATCTATTAGGTTAGCACATTCTTTGACAACTGTCACAAGACTAGACATATTTTCTTGTCATCCCCAAAAATTGTTGGCTAATAATAACCCATTCTCAGCACCTTATGACCTGTTCTCCTGTCTGCAAAATGTCCCCCAAAATGTCCCCCTTGTTCTCGTGTCTGCAAGATATGGAAGACTTCATCCTCCCTTACACATATTTAGATCTCAAGATCAGGACCTGTGTAGAAAAGATGACCATCTATCCAGCAATACCTGGCACTTTGTTGAATAATCTTCATTTTCTCTCTTTTTGACAAGTGCGCCAGAAGCTTACCTACAACCAAGTAGTTAGCAACATCTGCATACCAAGGGGAATGAGCTGAAACTGCAAACAAGTGTTCATCTAGGAAAGAATCCTCAACTGGTAGGATGTCATCACTATTAGTAAAACGAGATAAATAATCAGCAACAAGATTTTCTTTCCCATGCATGTCGATAATGGTAATATCGAACTTCTGTAATAGTAGCAGCCATCTAGTTATCCTTGTATTTGTAACTAGTTTGTTCATTAAATACTTGATGGATGAGTGGTCAGTGTGTACAAAGGTGGGATTTCCAGTGATGTAGTGTCTAAATTTTTTAATGGAGTAAATGATGGCTAAAAATTCCTTCTCTGTAAATGTATAATTGAGTTCAGTAGGGGCCAAGTTCTTACTGATGTAATAAATTGCATATGTTGCTTGACCATCCTGCTAACCTAATACTGCTCCAATGGTAGTGTCAAAGGCATCTAAAGAAATATGGAAAGGCAGAGCCCAATTGGCCCCCATTAAGATAGGAGCTGTAGATAGCCTCTTCTTAATTTTAGTGAACACTGTCTGGCATGCATCATTCCAAATAAATGGTACATCCTTCATCAATAAGGTAAATAAAGGAGAATCTAGTTTGGAAAAATTTTCTACAAATCTTCAATAATACCCAGCATGCCCTAAAATGCTATGTACCTCTTTTTGTGTCCCAGGAGTGGGTATGTTTTCAATCACCCTAATTTTGGATGGATCTACCTAGATACCATCAGCAAAGATAAAGTGCCCCAACACTACACCTTTGCTCATCATTATATGGCACTTTTCACTCCTCAAAGATATATGGATTTGCTCACAGCGTGTTTAAACATTTTCCAATTTTTTCAGTGCCTCTTCAAAGTCACTTCCGTAAGGGGTAAAATCGTCCATGAAAATATCCATACTATCATTAACAATTTCTGAAAATATGCCAATAATAGCTCTCTGAAATGTGGCTGGTGCATTGGATAAGCCTAAGGGGAGCACCCTGTATGCAAAGGTACCCCAGGGACAGGTGAAGGTAATTTTGTCTTGGTCTTTAGGAGCAATATGGATTTGATTGTACCCACTATACCCATCCAGAAAGGAGAAAAACTTATTTCCAGATAGGGTGTCAAGTACCTGGTCGATGAAAGGCAGAGGAAAGTTATATTTATGTGTTGCCTTTTTCAGCTCTCTATAATCCACACAGACTCTCCATTTACCATTCTTATTGGGTACTATCATGAGTGGAGAAACCCACTCGATGTTTGATATTGGGTATATAAACCTTGCTTCCAAGAGTTTTTAAATCGCTTCCTTCACTATGTCCCTCGTTCATCCTTCGTTGTGGCTGGCACACAGGCCGAGAGTCACTTTTGATATAAATGTGGTGGGTGCACAGATTAGAAGGGATACCCTTTATGTCTGTGTACTCCCACATGAATTCCCCCTTATATTTTTTTAAGAGAGTGATTAGGAGTTCCTGTTCATCTAGAGTAATATTGGGATTGATATTCAGGGTTTTTCTTGGCTCTATCTCAACTGGAACACTTTTTGAAGTTTTCAACACTGGAACTATGTGAGTGTCACTGACCAATGTCTCCTCTGTGATATTTTCTTGTTCTTGTTCACCTAATGTACTATTCAGGATCTGATAAATTTGTTTCTTGATAGAAGTGAACTCACTAATGAAATTATTGATGGCATCTTCTTCTGTTTCATCCTTAAAATTCAAGGCCTTCCCTATCGTTAACTGTGGTAGAACACCCTCCTCTTCCTCTAGCTCCATCCACAATGGATTTTCAGCTTCTACACCAGGTCGATCTAGAGGATAGAGGAGAAGGTTCTTTGTTTCGGTCCCATATGATATGGTCATAGACCCAGACTGATAGCTGATGCAAGCATTTGCTGTAGCTAACCAGGGCCTTCCCAGGATCAACGGGTGTCCTCCTAGCTACTACTTGGGTTGTAAAACCAATAAGTCAGTTGGGTATTCCCATGAATCAACTAAGATGATGAGGTCATCCAAGATTCCCTCGGGTTTGATGGTGGACCTATCTGCAAGTTCTAGAACAGTAGGGGTTGGCCTGAGATTGGTCAGCCCAAGTTTTCTTACTATTTCTATGGTAATGACATTAATTTAGTTGCGCCTAAATCTACTAGTACATTTGGTATCTGTGTATTCCAAATCTGCACAGTGACAGTGGGGTTCCCAAGATCGTCATATTTGGCCAGAAGGGTTTTTCCCATTATTAGTTCAAATAATTTCCCTATAACATGGATAGTAGGAGGATCCCTGGGTTTTCTTCCTGGTTTTCTTGTACACAAATCCTAAATAGTTATGGCATAGATAGAAACATCATGAAGGGCCTGCAGTAGTAGAATTTTTACATAGAGGTTTTTCAACTCTCCTAAGAGGTTAAATTGAGGTTGCTCCATTTCCTTCTGTAGTGTTAGTCTTTCAGGATATGGCGGTTCCCTAATCAGTTGTGTAGGATGTGTGTCAATAAACGTTTCTTCTCATGTTTCAGTCAGTGTCTCAGTAGGACTTTCAGCATCCTTAATAATGGGGATCACTGCGTTGGATAAGTACTCTTGGTTCATCCTTTCTTCAGATGCAGAGGATGGAACATCCTCAATGACCAAAGGCTCCACTACCCTCCCTCATCTTAAGCGGATGTCGTTATAGGGAACTGGAGTATTGGAGTATGCAGGCATGTTGGTAGTCTCAAACTTGTGGACTTCTTTATTGTTTGAGTTGGGGTTAGATTGAGTAGGTAGCTGCAGTCGTATAGGCATATTGGGTGCAGCATTGTTCTGGAGTTGAAGCTGCAGCCACTGATACTACTGATATGACAGAGGGTATTATTGAGGAGGGTATGGTTGATGAGGAAACTGTTGTTGCAGAAACTATTCAGGAGGTTGACTATGGGGAAACTGGTTTCTTGGATGGAAGTTCCTCCACCCAGGAGACCAAGAGTTCTGTTGGTTTGGTGGCTGTGTCCAAGAGTTCCAGGAGTTTAAATTTTGCATAAGAGGTTGATAAGGATACCATTGATGGTTGGAATAAGATGAAGGGAATTGTGTATTCATTTGATGCATATTATTCCAATTATTCATGTTATTCGAAAATGGAAACGAGTCTGGAGTCATACCTTGGTTTTGAGGCTACCAAGGCTTTTTCTGGGCAATGAAGTAGGTTGGTTCCACATCTGGAGTTGATGCCTGTAGAACTACCCTCACTTGAGGTAGTGAGGGGCATTCCTTCATATCATGGTTCAAATCACAGATTTGACACACTTCTACTTTTTCAAGTGGGAACTCCTTCAAGGGATGTTTCTTCCTACATTTAGGGAAGAATACACCGAGTGTTAGATCCTCTCCTACTTGTTTCTACTTTTCCCTCAAGACATCTATTTCTGAGGAGATGGACCTCATCATTTCTATCTTTAATTTCTTGAGAAGGTTTCCTATTTCTTCCCAGGTAGCTCCTCCATTAGATGAATTATGTGTTCTGTCAAAGACATCTTGTTCTAATTTATCCCGTTTGTTGTTGCTGGAAAATCCTGTGGACTACCTCTTGCGCAATTCAACAATATTTTCAAAGGATTCCTTTGATATATCCCCCTTTCCTAGTAGGTTTAACATGTCTAGGCAATCTTCCCTAATCCCACGCAATAGGATTATCTTGAGCACATATAACCCCATATTAGTCTGTCCAACTCTTTGCACATTGTACAAAAATCCTCTCAACAAAATCTTCCAAGCTTTCTTCATCTCTTTGTACCATCTTGAACAATTGTTTTCTTTTATATTTGGTGTTGCAGTACTCCTGATATTTTTCTAGGAACACCTATTTCGTTCGGTCCCATGTGGTGACAATTCCACCACCCAGGCTCATGAACCAACGTAGTGCATTATCCTTCAAAGTAGTAGGGAAAAGTTTCAACTTTTGCTCACTGGAAGTGTAACTGTAGTTGCGACAAAGGATGCCAAACTCAAAAAGGAATTCATCCGGATCCTTTGTGGCTTTTCCATGAAAATGAGGTAAAATTGATGGTGATATGTTTTTAATGGGGGCTATTCCCTCTGGCTGTTGAATGGGGAATTGGAGTGTGGCAACGGTCCCCTCAGGTGGGGGATCATTTTCATTATGATGATTTTCCCCCATCACCTCTTCATGATCTTCTGGATCACGTTTGGTATTCATGTTTTATTCTTCTCTCTCCTCTCTATGCTTCCACTGATCATCTCGCTTCTGGTGGAACTGTGTCCAATCCTCTTTTGTCACCACCTTCCTGTTAATGTGATAAATCAAGTCTCGGACAGCTGATCCTGCAGTACTAACTTTGTCTCCCTCCGTAGGGACACCTGAGGGTGTCACAGCTTCTCATGTGTTCTCCACTATGGAAACTGATGCTTCTACCCTGGGAATAATTGGGCTTCTTCTGATAGAGGATCCCTGATGGCGGGCTCCAGTAGAGGAATTGGTTCTGGGAACCATATCGTCAATGAATGTTCTTCTTCCCAAGGATGGATTTCTTCCACGATCTTGACCACCTACAATGTTAGTATTCTTGGCGGTTATGGGGGTTGTAGAAATGTCACACTCTACCCTTCTCATATTCATGCAACCCAAAACAAGCAAACTTCAAAACTGAAGAAAAAAAATGAATGGATACAACTAATATGGTGTCTAATAATTATCTTCCCCGGCAACAGTGCCAAAATGTTGGGCACTCTATATGCAAGTTAATAAAAGCCAGCATACAAAATGTTCAGTATAAATTGTCAACCCAGGAAAGTCCTTTTATTGCAAAGATAATTTACACTATATGTGCTTAAACACTAAGTAGTTGATGCTCTTGAATAAATTATCCTACCTGTCTGTTCAACCCAACTCTTCTCATGATTAAGTTAATCTAATTTACCTTCCTAAGAATGCAGAATTATGATTACCTTCTCACAACTTCAATCTGGAAATAAAAGATTCAGGAAATAAATATCTAGACTTACTTTTGCATAAATTTAAATCCTAATCTACCAGGCCATATGGAAATCCATTATAACTATCTCTATCCAACTTAATCTAAGAATCAGAAATGCATAAATTGAACTCAATAATTATAACTGTAAATGGAATGAATTAGAAAAAATCAAGAAATACAGCGATTGAAAGAAACTAGGGATGAGATTGGTTGTTACATCTATCACACAAGTGCATAAGGAAAATTAACCTACACAGTCGAGGGTCACACAAGTCTGTTGCAGCTTATGGGAAATGCAATTACTGATCAATTGAGGAAACAGACAATGAATCATTACTGTTGCAGCTGTTATAAAAGAATGCAACTACTGTAACATCCACACCATATGACAGAAAAGATAAATACCTAATTAACTTGGCAATATCTGTAGGAAGGCGGGCCCAGCCTTCACATAGAGATGACGAAGACTAACACAAATTTAAACACAGAAATCAGAAGAATCCTACTCCTTGTATTATATGATGAAATGGAAGTACAGTCTCTATCATAGCTTATACAATATGATCAATTATTTTCGAACCCTTGGCTATGAATAATTCCTAATATTTATACATCAATATTCATAACTTCTACCCACTAATATCGGGAAGCCATGAAGATCTATGATCTTCAGGGTGCCCTATTACAATGCGTTGTTACAGCTGTGGGGGAAACATTACCAAGGAATATAGGAAGTTTGTTGCGTGAGCCAATAATGAAGTAGCAAAACCCAATTAAGAATTCCTCTATTAGTTACAGCTACCCTTGAATAATGGCGTGCTGCTGAGGCCGAGTCTGTTGCATCCTTGGTTGTTGTATCTTTCGTAGAATGAGGATCTTTGACTTCATTCCTCCTACAAAGATGGAGTCTATGGGCACAACTGGAAATAGATGTTCATCTCTTCTAGAAACCGCTTGACCTGATGCACCTGTATCCTTTACGTCTTGAACAATCTTCATAACATCCAACTTATCAGCATAATTCAAGAGGTAAATCCCTATTTATTACAATTATAAGATTAATAAGATAAAACAATAAGTAATCATACCTATGAGGAATCAGGGCTTCAATGAAGGAAAAACATGTGTTTGGTGCATAAAAATGGGATAAGATAAGGTAAAAAGAGTATAGTGAGTGTGGTCAAAAAGGGGTCATTTCTGGGCACAACAACAAATGTGAAGAGAATCTATTTTTCTACTATGCACCCTACACTGTCGATTTTCATTATGACTACTATCCAATAACACTTCTCTACAACTCCTCCCATACTAGAAGAGTTCAGAAGGCTCATCCCACCATAAAGCTCCAGGGGGAACCTTAGTGTACACTAACTAGATTTTTCTTCAATATTCTTCTACCCTTCAAGAAAAGGTTCTCATCAAAGTTGAAAGGACACCACCAAGCTTCCCTTTCCATCTAGCCAAAGGATGAAAGTTAACCTCAGGGATTTCACCTGTAATTGTGAAATCAGCTAGTGATAAGAATATGAAACCGAAGGCAAAATCATGAATGAGGCAAGAGTGTGTTTTTCCCCTAGTATGGTGCTACTTATAGTAGTCTCATATAATTTTATGTATGCTATATACAGAATTTGCATAGAAAAGGGAAGGAAATCCCTTTCCTTTGTGTAGAAAATGTAAGTTCAAGTTCCACCTCCTCTTTGTGGATAGTACCCAGCCTAAGGAGGGGATGATCGCCATTCAGTATTAACTCTTAGATCTCGCAACCATGAAATCTATTTTGAATATGTCTAGTAACCGAGCCTATTGCAACCACTACATATTCCTTACCAAATATGGAAAGATGTAACAATAGAGTTTATTATTGGATTTAGATATCCAACAGCACATACCATGTTTCCAGTCCCTGATATAACCATATATGTGCAATTTCTTCCAATTTAGGCCACATTTTTCGAATCCAAATTGGCTACTACCTACATGAACCAAATACACAAGTTGCATGTATTTTCAACGACAACTGTCTGCAGCAAATGGAAGTTCACAAATACAAATAGGTAGTTATTATAGATTGTTGTAAGAGAATTCAACATAATACAAGCTATAGTCACCAAACAAATGACAACACAAATTGTGAACAAATTCCTTGAACGATATCTTTGTTGCTATGCTGGTGATAACCTAAAGAAATAGTTTCACTAGATCCATTATCAAAATATCAGGACAATATAATCACTATTCCACGATACTTATATTTCTATTTATGATTCTCTATGGGTCTCTACCTCAATGATTGACCTCCTCAAAACTCTGTCTAAGTTACCAGATGCACAAGACTTCAAAATGCATGCCACTGGTACTTTGAAAAATGCGAGTGTTACACTAATGCTCAAACAAGAATGAAGAAAAAAAATCCCCATACCCTAAGAACATCCCCAATATGTTAGGGACTTCATTGGAGAATTGGGGACTTGATGGTTGTACACAAAACATCCCCAACAGATTTCGGGGACTTTTGGGCAGATTTTGGAGACATTCCAAGTAGATTTTATAGATGTCCTAGACATATTTGGGAGATGTTGCGAGCATGTATCTTCATTTTTGATAATAGATGTTAGCACTAAATTTATTTTTGTCGGAATTGGTCTTATTGCCTTCAAAATTTTAAGTTTGCATGGGTAATTGAGTTGGTTTCCAAAGTTTTCTCATTGAGCTATTTCCAAGTTGGCAAAGAAGAGAAGTTAAAGGAACTTTAGAAATAAATTTTTCACAAGTGGGGAAAATTTTTTTATTAATTTTTCACCAGATTTCGAAATGATTGTTCTAGTCATCCAATTAAAATAATTTTTTACATAAAATGAAGATTAATTTTGAGAAACTGGGAGATTATTTTCTTCAAAAAATACCTATCCACAATAACCTCTTTCATTTTTCACACAGGTTCTATGGTTCAGCGGAAACAAAGTCAGTTGTACAGGCCATTTTTCATGTTTTTCAAAGGACTATTTCAGCCATCAAATTCAAAGAATTGTTTTGGGAAAATGGAATTTAATTTGACAAAAATGAGAGAGGTTTTTATTTATAAAAGGCCTATAATAAAAAACCTCCTTCATTTTTTAAACAGTAATCACAGGTTGGGAGAATTTAAAATATCTTCACAAGTCATTTTTCCAGAAATCTACAATTTTATTATTGAGTCATCAGCTTCAAAGGAATATTTCGAGGAGATTGAGATGATTTTGGAGAAATTAAGACATGGGTTTTGTCATGCACATGTTCAGTTATAGAAACCTCTCCCAGATTTCACACAGCTATCACCATTGGAGATATGCAGGAGAAACTTTATTGTAACTATTTCTATTTTTAGAGTTCAGTTAGGTTTTGAATTCAAAGTTAGGTAAAGATTATTCTTATATAAATTAAAATGTAATTGATAGTTAAGAGGAGGATTTTCAAGAGCGGAGAGACTCTACATTGTAATGGCTTCATGCTTTCAGTAAATGAATGAAATTTGCAGAGGAGGAATGTAAAATCTTTTTCGTGTTAGAGATTCTTGTGCCATCTTTTTCTTCAATAAATAATTTCTTTATGTGACTGTTTACCCTATTTCCCACTCCATTTTGTATTTTCTTTCATGCTTGAGCATTAGTGTTTATGGGCCAGAATTACTCATGCATGCTCTAGGTCCATTGTTCAAGCATTTTCAAAATATTTTCTTCTAAAGTCTTGCAGAATTCACCCTAGTTAGGTGCTCTGTTTGATGGAATGTCTCCCTTTGTCTACTAATCAACCTGCTAATACCTCAATACTGAGGAAATGGTTCCTACCTTTCCTCTGATCATAAACCTTCAAAACCTTACCTCCTACAACCTATTTCAGATCTGATTGTTGACTCCATTTCCCAATGGTCTCCTCCATGACTGTCTTACCAAGTCTTTTAAAACAAACTTGTCCTATTTGTCCCATTAGAAATCTGACCTTCTGATTGTATTTGATTGAATATCTTGAGTATAAAAACTTTGTAAATAGTGAGAGATCCCTCTTTGACTGTATTAGGTCAGAAATACATTCTAAAGTGGTTTTTGTTGTTACCTTGGAATTTACCTTTCACAACCTGGGTACATTCTGAGTGTTAACAATAGACATCGGTGATTGAACAATATGATTATTTATATCCTTCATATTTTTCATATTATTCTAAGTCTAAATCTGAATCTATACAAATTGCAGCTCAAAATATGGGTCGTGTATGATGGATTTTGATTTGGGTTTCTGGTGATTTAACTATTTCCTTTTCAGCAATATCATTACAAGCAATGAAGCCTCCAGGTCAGCAACCAAATAAATGCAACAGATCAAAGGTTTGATCCTTCTGGGTATTGCTTCTCATTTTTAGGGTCATATTGGCTTTTACAAATTGTACATAAGTGTCCATGAGTTATTCAAGTCCAACTCTTCCCCAATACCAACCTCAAGCACTGTGAAAACAAGTAGATAGTCAAGACTTGGATTAGGTGCTAAACATTTGAATATATTTATATTAGTATCACCCCTAATCTAAAATTAAAAAGATAAATCTAATATTTTTACAAAATGCAAGCATGTATATCCCAAAGTGTTTTGTATTGGTTTTCAACACAGGAATAAAAATCTGCAGAATCTGTTGAGAAGAGAATGTTTTTAACCCAATCATGGCAAGGAAACCCTAATATGCATGGTTGTGTTTGATAAACAAACACCATTGTTCTACAAATACATCATGAGCTTCTATTTTTCAATTTACCTATCATAGATCTCCTTAGATAGAAAAATTAACCTGTACGAAGAAACAAATACAAAATACCTCAATCTAATGAGCTTATGGTTTTCAAATAACCTATCAACTGCATAAATACCTCAATCAGTACAATCAGACACCTTGATCATATAAAATATTTCCAACTTTGAGAATTTTGAAAGAGCCATCAAACCTCTATCGCCTAAATGCATGCTTTCAATTTGCAATTCTATCAGCTGTTACAAATTTCTAGTGCTTCTTTCAAAAATATAATCCCAATACCCATAATTCCATGACAAAATGAGTGTCCTTAGACACTTGGATCCCAATAATAGTGGGGGGGGGGAATTCCCATTATAAATATATTTAAGACACAATCTCTGTAGCTTACCTTGCACTGGGCCTATTCTTTATGTTTGACCATCTAATCTTTTGAGCCTTTTTGTTGTAAGATCTTCTAGTTTGTTGTAATTATTAAGTATCGATTTTAAACCCTTTCCTCCAAATCCACATGAACCGTAAGAAAATTTCTAAATAGGACCACATTTGAGTGAGAAGGACTCTATACCCTCATCAATGATCTCAATGCATCCCTTCAGTTTGATCTTCTTGAGATGAGTGAAACTCTTTCCAATAACAGTGAGACCCTTGTTGTCAATAATGGGGAATTTTCTGGAGCATCTTAGAGCCAAAATAGTCACATGTTCAAATCTCATGTTCAGGTCCGGGAGCAGGTGGGAAATATCAGCTCAAGCCTGGAGAACAAGATGTTTCCTGCTTTTCGATTCAATATGATGCCATCTACTATAGACTAGGGAACAAATATTCTGATCTTTGTTTGCGAGCTTCTAGAAAATTGAGGCCAAGCATTCTTCTGGTAAACATAGACTGAGATCCTGTTTTGGATAAAAAACAAACTGTTCAACCTCAGTATTCTCTAGAAAAAAACCCAGTGATGGAAGAGATAAATAAGAGTTGGATTGGCCCATCAGACCTAAGAGCTCAATTAGAGAATCTTCAATTAGATTAGGAATAACTTCTGGGGTAAAAAACAACAAGCAGACAAACAAACTTAATCTAAAATTTGGGTTAACAAGTTCTTGATAGCCCAACAAAGTAAAACTGGATTTTTTTTAGAAAAAAGACTTAGGGGAAGTGTTCTTGGTGGCCCAACAAAAGAATTGAGGAAGATTTCTTCTTCCACTTTCTCTTCTTCTTCATGGAGCTTCTGCCCAGAAAGTAAGACAGTGGTTGAAATGAAAACATAATATGAAGCTTCTGGCTATCAAAAACTAGGCGATTCCAATGCCATTAGTAATGCAATGGTTTAAATTCAAACCTAATATGAATCCTCCGCATTTTAGACGAGTTTCCTATCAAACATAGATTCAAATACAAAAAAATCAATTCATTGATCAACAACTTTCTCCTAACGAATTGAAACGCAACCACAATACGAACCTGCAACAAAAGAAGTGGAGAGTCTGTGAGGGGATCTGATACTTGAGCGTTATTTATAAATTCAAGAGAATGACGAATAGGTGGAGACATATCCCCAAAGTCTGCCAAGGAAACATTCGTGTCGGCCTCTATGAGAAGAACCCCTTGAGAAATGCAATCAACTATCAACTTACCCTTGTCAGCATTTCTTAATCTTCCAGCGAAGGGATAGTAATCTTCCCAGAATCCCTATGCACAATGCGCTCAATGTGCTTATAGAAAAGAAACCTAGAAATATCCTCGTGCAACTTGGCCTTGTTGTAGGACTTCCTGAGAAGATTCCACTTGTATTTGCACTGGAATCCACTGTAATGCACTGCAGGAAGCATTAACAACATCAATAATTTGGCCCCAATGGGTTTTCCCCAATCGGCCCTGACTAACATTGAAGCACATGTCTTCAAACTTGAGGAGAAAAACATAAATGGTGATGTTGGGCCATAGCACCTCCTCTAGGATCTAGATGAGGACTCTATCATGTATTCACAGAGTCGATGTCAAGGGTCCCTGTCCATCGTTCTCTTTTCTCTTAATCTATGCACAGTACAGGTCGAGGGTTCAAATGGCCCAAATGGTCTAGGTCCATGTTTAAATGGCCAAAAGTATTTCAATATGTTTTGTTTTATTTCTTATAGTAATTATTTTATATCTTTTATAGTAATTGTTTTATTTTTTTATGTTTATTTTTTATGTTTATGTTTTGTTTTATTTTATATAATAATTGTTTCATTTGTTTTATGTTTTTTTAGTAGGTATTAAAAATTTGTTTTTTGTTAGGTTGTTATATATATATATATATATATATATATATATACTTGTTGGTTTTTATGTATGGTAAAACTTGTAATTTAAAATTCTACAAGTTGGGTTGGAATAGGTAGAATGTTTTTGGCACGGTTTTGAAAAAAATTGATCATAATTTTTAAAAATCCAACTTACAATTTATCATTTTTTGAAATTTTTGGTTTTTTGGGGGTTTATGAGGGTGTTAAATCCATTAAATACAATATCCACAAATTAATCGGGAGGCACAAAATAGGCATATTTCAACTAATGAGATGCAAAAGACTCTTACTTACTGAAACTTCAACTGAGTGTCGAAAGGGTCAAACGATGAGGATTTTGGCAAAATGAAATATGATCATAATAAGTTCGATAAGTTGAACACAATGGTATAAAATTCAAGACATGATGATACTTTTAACGAGAAATGACCAATATCCTAGACACAACACTAACCCGACTATCATGACGATGTAAAAGACACAACTTGACAAAATTATCGAAGGGGTTATACAAAAGTGTAAATGGAGAAATGAGATATTATAGATGTGATAAGCATATCTCCCTAACCATGATTGTGCAGGTGGAATGATTTTACAAAAAAGTTCACTAGGTTCTCCTCTGATGTCATTTTTTCAACACTTCAGAAACATATCGATATAGCCGAGACCCAATCTATATTATTTAAGAGGTCTCAAGGGTCTCTATCTTGATGAGAATAACATAGGATATAATTAGCATATAGCTGGGTTGCATTAATTCAATTTTGTTAATATAGGGACGTGTAAATATATATTATATATATGTTAGAATTTAGTAAAATGTACAAATTCATTGTCAAATTTGTAATTTTTTCATTGCTGGAGTGACAACTAAAAATGACCAATTGTTATGTGGTCATTTTTATTTAGATATCCCGTGACCAAATTTGGTCATTTATCTTGGTCATTTTTAGTTGGTTTTATCCTATGACCAAAAGTGGTCATTTATCTTGGTCTTTTTGTTAGCTCATTTAAATGTATCAATTTTGGTCATTTATCCCTTGGAAAAAACTATGGTGACCAAAAGTTTTGGTCTCCTTGTAGCAGGGATTTCTCCCTTGCTACTGGGTAGGAATGGCTACCTTTCGTCTATAGGACAGAAGGGTAGGTTCCAAGTGGTTAAATGCAAGAAAAACAGATAGAAAATGAAACTGAACGAAAATAAAAGAAATGGATGGAAACCCCTCTGCAAACATTGTTAGGGTTTAGCTCCAGCAACTTGCATACAACTGTTAGAACCAAAATACCTGCAAAAACATGTTAAAGAATAAACTTGCAAACAAACAATGGATTATATGAAATCAAAAAAACATTACAAAACAACAAGCTATACCTTCTCTTGATGGAATGGACCACCATGCCCTAGCTTGGAGAAGCACCTCCCTTGGAAGGGGGGAGCTATGGCTCAATGGAAGATGGAGGAGAGGGAGTGTGGGTGGCTTGAGAGACAAAGGGTCTCAAGGAATCCACTCGAGCAGAATAATAGTATGCAAGGGGGAAGTGTTTTGAGAGTGACCCCCACCCTCTATGTATAGCTTTTTTGGGGCTTTTTAGGGTTTTAAGCCCCTGGTTGGGGCTTTGGCCCCTTTTTTGGGATTTTAGCCCCTTCCGCCCTATCTTTAGCACCTTTTGGGGTTTTTAGGTCCTTTGAGGGGGTTTAGCCCCTTTTTGGAGGCTTTAGCCCCTATGAGAACTATTTGGGCTCTTTTTTGGGGTTTTTAAGCCCTTTTGCTCATTCTTAATCCTTTTTGAAGGTGTGGGGATCCAATGGGGTGAAATGAGGGTCATGCATGGGTGTCCTTGGGTGGTGTAGGCCATGTAGAGCTAAGTGAGGGATTTTTTGGATTAACAAATTGCCTCCTGATGTGTGAGGGCAGGAGCTCATCATATGGCTGATGGACATCATAGGATTTTCTGTGGAGAGGTGGTGCTTCCGGGGCTGGGGCATGGTGGTTTTTGGTTTTTGTTTTAATATGGTTCCCATCAATGGGTGAGATACAAATAATGTGTGACATGTATATGGACAAGGCGGGAATCCCCATGCTCATAACAATGTCAAAAGAATAATGTGATTTATGCTCTATAATACAAGAGCTGATCATATACAACTGATGATACATAGTGGTTGCGTCACTGAGAGGCTGAATACAATAATGATATGAAGAACTACTACATTGGACCTGTGGCATTCTCATGGAATGCTATATCTTCATGACTGATGGCCTGCTGGATTTGAGATGGTACATAGCTGTATGGACTCATAGATGGAGAGTCAAAGTCTCTGTGGTACAAGTATGTTGCATCAATCATAAATCTATATAGAAGCACTGATGGGGCTTCTGAACACTGTCTCCAACGCAACCCGGAAATCATAAGGGACATAACCTGTTTAGGTCCCTCGAATAGACTCATCAATGTGCTAGATTCAGGTGACATTCGGGGTCTTTGACCAAATACTGCACAGACCGATACCCTGTATGAATATCAACGGTGCGATGATGTAGCTGGAGTCGAGCACATGAGAAACAACCATCCCCGAGAGGCACTAAGGAATCCTCTGGAATATGTGTGTTGTCGTTGATAGAGGGAGACCTGCCCCTAGTAAAGGTAATGGTGTTTCCTTGACTAGAAGTGTGAGGGCGATAACCGAAAGGGGTGATACAATCTACGGACTGATCCACTGAATGGGGGGGCGAAGGGAAAGAGTTGAATAGGGGTAGGGGGAGTGTAGTAGACTCAAAATTCATTTGTTCAGATTATGATGGCAGGTCGGACCAAGTAGCGAATGAATCTGACTCATGCGAATGGGATCATAGCTGTAATACCAAGAATGCCACTGCAAATGGGAAATGCTTGGGGGAGGTAGATACTTTTGGTACTGATGGGATCCAAGAAAGACACATTGCAGAGTACTCTGAACAAAGGCAACCCAAAGAGGGAATGCTACCAAACTGTTTTCCATGGGGTGGTGTCTAGAGACACCGTTGTCGTACGATCTCGTGGATTTTTGGTGAGCTAGAGAAATTAAATGCTCGATGGTGCTTTCAATTTTAGAGAGTCTGAAAGCATGAAGAAAACTATAGTGGGGGCTCTTTTTCATTACTAGTCTCCTGTGCCTGAAAAACGATAAAAGTATACATAAGAGAGCTCACCCATCCTGTAGGGGATGAGAGACTTCTTTACCATTGGTAGTCTAATCAGGCTGAAAAAGGTTAAACCTATATTGACTGGACGGTCATTCAGATACTTTTACGAGCATGAACAAGAAAAAAAATTCTCAGTAATATTTTCTTGATGAGAAAGCTGGAAAATATCTTAACGACAACCCATGGTGAGCTTTTTCATAAAGTTCGTCCCCTCTGCCCGAGAAAGCATATAAGTATGTAGACAGGAATGGTCTTGGCTTGAATGTGCCAAGGTCATCCTTTTCATTTAATGGTCTACATAGTCCACAAAAGGAGATAAAGGAGACGATGTAGATGCCCTTTCCTATACTTTAACGAGCAAGAAAGGAAGCAACTGTGGTCAGCAATCTTTTCATTCTTTTAGGAGTCAAAAAAGAGCTTAAAAGAAACTCTAGTATGGTTAATAGATTGTAGTGGCATAGGCAGTTTTGCATGTTGGGAGAGTGGATAGTGGTCCAAAGGTCATCTTCGCAGTATGGACGAAGCGGGTGGCTCTCAAACATACCAATACATGCACGGGATAGATTGCGACAGAGGCACGTGAGTCGGTGCGGTCAAGGCACACAGACCGAGGTGGCTCTTGAACAGAGGTCAGGAGAGCTATGTGTGAGTTGTGGTGGATGGACTTGACTACATGTGATCTAAGTGCAAGTCCGAAGGAATTTTTATGCCAAATACATGCAAAAGAAATATTTCATCTTCTGGATAATGGTCTGGATATATGCATAAGGTGTGGTGGATGAAGTAAATGGTTATATGCTAAAAATAAAAATGATGTTCCTTAACAGGCGGTGGCCCGAGAACCCGCATGAGTACCAGTAGGAAAATGTGATGCAAGTACAGGTCCGTAAACACTTGCATCACCATGATGTGGTTCGTAAATCGAGGTAACTTCCAGGAAGTGGTCCCAAAATTTATTTGTTAAACATGAGACAATGGTCTCATAAGGAGATAGAGGATGGAAATTTGAGTCCAGAGGTGTGAAAGGTGTCTCGAGAAAGCTCCAGGTGACTTTGGATTAGCAGCTAATGGTGTTTCCCTTGACTTGTGGTAAAAAACGTTGAAAAAAAAAGGGAGAAAACTATGCTATAAGAGACTCATAGTGGTGGTATCATGCATACACTATCTTGAAGAGGCGACCATCTGAGTCAGTGAAGAGGTACACCCCCTTGCTGACACGAAGGTCATTGGCAAGGCAGGGTGATGAAATCTGGTATTTTATGGGAAGAACCGATTCCACACTATGGTTTAAAGGGAATGGGGTAAAACCAGAGTCGGTCTTACAGATCTCTCCATCATCGCATAAGTGGTGTCAGGATAGATCAAGTGGATCTTCCATAGCCGATGAGATGGAATGGAATCTGGTGCTAGAGATCATGTAAATGGTATTGGTTGTGGTTTTTGTGTCCTTGCCCCCAGTCTCTGTTGGAGGAAGAGGGGCAAGCCTGGAGACAAGAGGAGTCTTTGATGGACCTGGAGGTAGGTGCAACATCATCTCAATTGGATGGACATGATTCAACACATCCTTGGGCCTTGGAGATAGGGTAGGTGGTTCAAGGTACCACACAGGATCTCCCAGTGTGAAATCCTGTATATTGGAGGTTTCCAAGACATACTTACTCACGTTCTCGGATCGTAGTAAAAGAAAAAGGAAAAGGATCGTGTTGATCAGGAATGAACCCCAATGTTTCCCTCGTAACTAAGGTTAAGGTAATGATTGCGGTTGCGGTTGTGGCTGGGGAAACAATGGAAGAGACAGGTCTGATGGACCATTGGTGATGGTGGAGAAAAGAGGGTCGGTAGAACTGGACATCATGTAAATGGACATGGTGTCTGAAGAAGGGGGTGGGGGGTGAATTTCTTTAATCAGGGTAATCTTAGATTCAAGGGAATGTTGTCTAAGGTTGGCTAGAGCCATTCAGAACTGGGACAAGTCTTGGCAATGGTGGGAATAGTGTCCATACAAACTACAGAGGGCACAAGCATGGTTTTTTCTCAACGACTTGTTTCTCACTATTGGCTTGCTTGGAAGTTCAACCATAGGGAGGTTTTCGGTTGTATCCATGGCATCCAAATGCACGCGGATCATTGGAATATCCGGGAAATTCTGAGTTGGATGGCCCTATTCTTCGTAGACAGCACAAGGAAGGATTTATTGAGGCTCTGTGGTAGCTTTTGCATTCTTTCCCCTGGCCCTTTTTGGGTAGGGTGGTGCGGGTGTGGTGGTTGGTTGTTTCAGGCCAAGTGGAGGATGAGACTCGATTGTAATTGGTTGCACGAGGTTTAAGACTACCTGGGTCATTAGTGGTTGAGCTGGTGTATCAAGATACCACACAAGAATTCCCAATGTAAGGTTGGGTAAGTTTAGGGTGGCCATTACTGGCTTGCTCATGACACTAGGCAGGGGAAAATGGAAGGGAATGGTATGGACTGGAGAGGAGCCCAGATAACTCCCTGATGGTTGTATGTGGGGGTGAGGTTATGGTTGTGGCTACACATAATGCTGTGACTACGGATGATGTTGCGGCTGCAGACGGTGTTGTGGTTGCGGTTAGGGCTACAGCTGTGGTTGTTGTTTGGGTGTAGCGGTGCTGGATGAGAGCATGCACAAGTCCGCAGTCTCGTTTGGTGTTGGTGGCGGTGACACTAAGGGGAAAGAAGTTGTCATGGTGGTATCGGCAAACAACCCAAGGCCCACATTCAATAATGAGGAGGCTGGTATGTTGTCAACCATGGTGTTGATCATAGGGATAACAGTCGCGTGTGTGGTCATCCCTTGCGAATCAATGGTGTTTATTGTAGGGATAATGTTGGTAGGTGCTATTAGCCCTTGCGAATCGTGATAAGTCAGTTGGTAAACCGACACAGTTTTCCCTTCGTGGGGGAACATCATGAGATAGAAGACAGTTGATGCGATAGCTCTCATGGCATACATATAAATTCTTTCAAGGAGAAGGTTATAGTCCAATTGAGCATTGACAACCTCTATGCCAATCAAAACTATCTTCTCAGCTAATGTGATGGGGACATGGGGGAGGATTCCTTGGGCTTTAGTGGGATGGCCATCATAAGCCCACAGAGTAGTGGAGGATTTGTAGCTAGACTATCGAAATCTTATGAATGTGGAGGATTTGGAAGACAGATGGTGGTGGGAAATTTTTTGGGGAATTAAAGATCCAAAAAGTCTAAAATTCTCAACAGGATTTCTCTCACCTCAAAAGTCTTGTTGAAGATTCTATCAAAAGAAAAGTAATGAAGGTCCTGGAATATGTTATATTTGTTGGCAAGGTGGAGAATACATATCCCACATCTTCATGAAATGTCCCTTTTCTCTTCAAATTTGTAATAAGATAGAATGTTGGTTAGGAAAGAAGGATATTTGGTAGTATGAGTCTGTGGAGGTAGGCCTAAAATATGGTTTTCATGAGAATATCTAAACAATTATAGAGCAATTACTTTCCTACCTAGCTAAAATCTTTTGAATTCTAGGAATGTTGTGTCTTTAGAGAATTGTCCCTCCCATTCTACACAGGTTTCTATTGCTATGTGCTCTTTGAATAAAAATTTGAAGGAAGAGTCAAAGATTAAGATCAATAGATATAAAACACATATGCATTTTATATAGCATATGTGTTATAATGCATATGCATTTTGTATCGCGTATGCGTTATAATGCATATGCATTTTTTTATCGCATATGTGCTTTGTAAAATTTTACATTTCGGCGGGAATAAGGCTTGGCATCATGTTCGTAAATAGCTTCGGACTCTCGTACCTATTGGCTAGGAAAAATAAACGAGGGTTATTTCTTGTATCTTAGAACTCTGTGAATATGCTAAATTTCAATGGTGCCATTTTTCTATGAAGAACACACTTATTTTTTATGAAAATATAGAATATTGTAGAATACGATCTTACGATTCTGAATATGTAATTTTTCCTACATGTGTATGTTTTATTTATTTATTATTATTTTTCTAAATGACACGTGTCATTTTTTGAAAATAGATACATCCATTGTTTTTTATATAACTTTTGATTTCCTTCACCATTCCATAAGAAAACTATATGGTGCACTAGAGGAGAGTGAGCTCTACAATATTATATATAGAAATCAATAATTACATTAATTTTAGCACCTAAAGTGTTGCACCTGCACAAAATATTTTTGTTTCAAGGTTTTCAGACTTCAATAATTAATAATAATAACAAATAATTCATGAAAATATTTGAAAAAATAGTGTTGCACTAGTACCATATGTCCTTTATATGTCTGCAATATTTTATCCAAAACTGACATCATTTAACTCATATAGTGTTGCACCCACATAAACATATATGTTATGATGTGCTAAAAATATGAAAACCCAATTTAAGGGAAACTAGTTTTATAATCATTTACACAAAATTTATTGATAAAAGGTATATATTATGAAAGCGTATCCAATTACCTAACTTTTTTCCTTTTACTTCATCTTCAAATCAGTTAGGGAAGTACCTCTAATTGTCACCTAAAATCAAAAGTTCCATGTTTTTTTAGAGTTATGTGGCATCTAAAGTGCCTTTAAAGGAGTCCATGATTGTGCATCAGCCCTATACACAACTAAAGCTAAGTTAATAGCTAAGTTGTACACATGTATTGATTATTGTTATTACCCATGTGTTTCAACCATTGTAAGATATGGAACTCATAGCCCATTTGATAAAGAAAAGACATATTATTTTACGAGTATTAGTTGTATAATCGATTACAAAATACATACTTCTATATCTAATAGGTTGTAATCTTATACGAACCTGTATTAGACTCAAGTAAAGCTTAATATATTCAACTAGATCTCTAATCTCATATGCGTTATAAATTCACAATTATTCCCCAAGTAATGATAAAAGCAACATGGACCCTTTATTAAACGTAATAGTACTAGTATGATTACCCTTTTCCCATACTTGCTTGAATACAAGTTATGTTATAAAGCTCACATTACTGCAGTGCAAATGATTAAACTAAACCTAATGACTAAACTGCAACAACTTGGAATCCATAACTCTTCGTGGTATCACTTACAACTTATTCAAGCTAACTAAGGAAGCACATATTTCTTTAATTACAATCTTGTTAATTATTGTTTGTAAGCTTCTTACTAATATTTATTAGCCTTACATAATGTTTATTATAGATATGATGTATCCTTCCAATGCTTTGTTCATTAGATTAGTATCACAATAGATTTTTATATAATCAATTGATTAGAATTACTAATAACATAACATGTTAATTAGTAAGTATGAATATGCTTGATTACCTTACTTGCACTCAATACTAGCTCTTATCCTGAGAAGGTAAGGTACATCATGTCTCACATACATAGTTGGTGTATTCATGTTCTACTTGCTCTAATCATAGTAGTAATGTAACCTTTGACAGGGCTTATAACCAACATTGGTGTTATATCTTAGCACTCTATTGTTTGTTATGTTGTATCAGATTAAACAAGAGCCTATCATGCTTATTGAATGGGTAATACTTATGTTTGTAATGTTGTGAGAAACATTCATGTTATAGATATGGTGATTCCATGTTGTATGTAGTAAGTATCTAGTATTATAGTACTCATGCTACTCTTATCACTTGCTTCTATTCACTAGTACTTATAAAAACTATGATTGCTCTCTACTTGATTAGTAACGTTGTTGATAATTGTGGTATTTATATTGAAAATATTGAATGATCATAATCATTTATAGTGCTTCTATATGGAAATTCTTTTCATAGGTTATATTGTTAAATAAGAGTAAAGTTTGTTACTTATACCCATTGTATGGACACAGCAAAGTATAAGTGTTTTGAAGCTTTATTAGTTTTAGTATAGGAAACAACAAATTTCTTATGAAATTTTGATGTAGTCCAACATCTAAGAATATGAAAGATATATGCTCCAACTATTTCAAAATTGTTGATTTTCTCTCTTTCTTGCTTGTCACTAAAGACTAGTGATTATGGTCTTTTCCATACCAAGGACTTAGTGTCTTGTTTTCAAATATATCACAACTCAACTTGGTTGTTTAGATATTTTGAGGATAAAATTAGTTCCGTCTCTACTAACTAGGATTATATTAGGAGTCGACACTGATACGTTAGTATGGATATGGCGTGGTACATATATGTATATTTTTTAGTTTATCTTTCTCATTATCCCCGCACATTATGATCCTCTTAATTATATCTTTAGGGGAAAGTTATTTTGAGAGTGCATTCTCATTACAGTCATTTTTCCATTTGGAAAAGCTTAATCAGTGTATGATTTTCAAGTGGCTTGTAAGATAAACACGGCTGCAAGAAGCACCACCTAAAAAGGAATATGAAAACAAATGCACAACAAAAACACATAAGGGAAGCACAGAGGTCTAAAGGACTATTGCACTTCATAA
Source organism: Pseudotsuga menziesii (assembly GCA_001517045.1). NCBI lineage: Eukaryota > Viridiplantae > Streptophyta > Pinopsida > Pinales > Pinaceae > Pseudotsuga > Pseudotsuga menziesii. Next base: position 324,113 of record LPNX010590206.1, on the reverse strand, counting down.
TAAATCACATTTATGTGTCCTTATATTTTCGACCATTAACCTATATCCTTAAACTCCACAAGAATACAAACTCTCGGAATATAAAAAACAAATAAATACTTTTAACAAAATACAAATTATGTTATTCTCATCATCCATCATTGATGTAACCAAATAAAAATCAAATATCCATCAAAATTCAACTAAAAATAATATTAAAAAATTGCAAAAACATAAATCAAATTGATATAATAATAACAATGAGAACATAATTTCTTCTAACTATATAAACTCATTAGAATTTCTATAAAGGAATCATAAAAAAAAGTAGCATGATAAAAGCATTACGGTGACAAATATGTGCAATATTTCAGTGCATTAACTTATTAAAATTTGTGTAAAACAAAAAATAAAATAAACTATACCCTCACATGATTACAAACACACAATGATAAAAACCTACAATTTAACAAGCATTGGGATAAAGCTATGTTCGACCATTGAAATATATTTTTCTTCTTCTAGAACGTTAACAATTAAAAATCTCAAATTACTAGAAAAAAATTCATGACAATCACACAATCAATAGCTTTCCTAACAAATTTTTAAAATATATTCAAACCCTAAATACCTTCCCGTGTTTTTAAACTGTATTCAAACCCTTAGTACACTACTTAATATTAAAAGGCTTATTCAACCCAAACCAAAGATTGCATAAGCACTATACACCAAGAGAATTGGTCGAGCAATCTCGTAGCCATGGAAGAATTTGAGAAGGCGTATCAACGTATTTTCACCCGACGAGGATGTAAACTCCAGGAATTTTAAGCATATATCACAATGAAATGTAATAGGATTTATGAGTTTGTATACAATGATGACATAAATAGGGATTGGCAAAAATCCATGACAAAATTTTAAAACACATTTAAACCCTAAATACCTACCCAAGTTTTTAAATTGAATGGAAACCCTAAATACATGACTTCAAATTGAAGGTCTTATTTAACTCCTTCGAATCTTGTTTCAAACTCTAAAAATCTCTAAATGTGCACTTGGATTGGAGTGCCCCTACTTTACTGGAAAATTTATCTTTTTGGCTATCACAAAGGGGGTATTTACTGTATCTACCTTTTTTCATCATCTGGAATATTTGGAAGGCTAGGAACCGCTTATGTTTTGAAGATTAGGAGCCCATATTGAATAGACTGTTATATATTATTTATGATGATTTTATGACCTTTAAGCCTCCTCTGACTCAAAAGCACAGAATTAGGAACATTGGGAAGTCTCCTACTTCTGTGTATCCTATGATCTTTTTTGATGGTGCTGCTGCAAAAAATTTGGGGGGTGCGGGAATCTGTCTCTGGCTGAATGAACTTCACTTTCTTGCCTTCAAGCTTGGATGTGGCAGCTGTACCAACACTAGAGCTGAGCTCTTAGCACTTTGGGCATCACTACGGGTCGCCAAGGATATTGGGTTACCTTACCTACATATCTTTGGCGACTCCTCTGTGATTATAAATTGGGCAAAAATGGAATCTACCTTGGATATGGTGAATCTTGAGGCCTGGTGCCTCAACACTAGGATTCTCATGTCCTCTTTTATGTGGGTGGATCTCAGTCATGTTTATAGGGAACATAACAGGAGGGAAGACATCTTATCAAAGGAGGGATTGCACTTGGCTCCGGGCCATCTCTTACTCACTGAATATTTTGGAAACGAGATTATTGGGGAAACTCATCACAGCTCTTTTAGAATATGCTCATTCTATTACAGTTGATCTCACCTGATTCATTGAGATACTTTCAGGTTTTGTTGAGCAACTATTACTAAATACAAGAGTCTCTCTCCCTCCTTGGATCAGATTTCTGGGATCCTGTTATTTTCTTTAGGGACATAGATGACTGTATCAGATAGCCTTCCTATGAGAGGGAACACATTGTAGTGATCTCAAAGTGCTTTGAGCCACTCTGGTATACTATGGGTATCTACTTGTATTTTTTGTGTATTATGTATGTCTGGATAGGACTGTTATCACTATTGTTGTACTGTCCATGGTGGCAATCTGCTTATCTTTTGAAGATGTAAAAAGTTCCTTTGATTCATTGAATACCAAGGAATGATTTTTTCGACTGAAAAAACTCTAAAAATATCACTAGTATTCATTTCAACAAAAATAATATTTTTTTCACCTATGGCCTTAGCAAATAATTGTCAAGTGCACATTCAACCTAATCAACCTAGACTGTGAGTTGTAGAGCACTATACACTAGGAGAACTAGCTGAGCAATTTGGTATCCATGGAAAAATTTGGGATGGTGCACTAACATATTTTCACACCATCATGCCAAAACCAAGGAAATTGAAGTATATTCCATAATGAAATGGGATAGGATCTGTGAGTTAGTATACAACGATGACCTAAATAAAAGTCAAAACTTTGGAGACCCCTCTTTTTGAGTCCTCGATTTTGCTTAACTTTAGTTACAAAAGACCCAAAATCTTTGTGCAAGTTCGATTTTGAAATCTCAAAAGAAAACCTTGTCATTGACTGTAAACTATAGGAGAAGGGGAAACAAACCCTGTCTGGACAATGATCTATAAATAACGTTTTTTATTTACCCCTCTATTTAGAACTTCTACAATTTTATTTTATTTTATTTTTCTTCTTCTATGGGCCAACTTCATCACATTGGAATTCTAGACAACAAAACAATGGGAAATTAAAATGGAGCTCTAGACAATCTAACCAAGCAGCTCTAACTATCAACACACACACAGTATTGAATTATTTTCATGTTCACATAAAAAGTTACCCATTATCATCTAGACTATTTAGTTACCTATTATCCATCGTGTCGCATCAATGGAACTCATGCTTGTTGCAAATAGAACTCCAAATAGACACCAAAAGGACTAGCCAGACAACCAACACCTCATGTCAACACCACTCCTACTTATCGCAAATAGAATTCTGAATAAACACCCAAATGACAAAGTACAACCAGAACACCAGAGAAAAATGAACTCTGGATAGACACCCAAACGACAAGACACAACATCCACACTAGAGAAAAATGGTGGAAAAAATAGTTCTAACTACAAGTATCTGAAGCCAGTCAAAAGCCCCTACTTAATTCACATTAAATATTAACATGAATATCGTCGTATTGTCATATACTCTAAAACCATTCATTGTGGTGTACATGTCATATGAAATTCATCAAAAACCAGATGTCGATGCAACTTACGACACATCACTGTCAAACGAGAGTTTGACGCAATTATATCGTCGTGTCTTGGAGCATAAAGAAACATGACAACACCATCTATATAACACACATCACAATTACATACATGTTTTGAAACTGGAGAGTTCCTTGTTTTTGCAATGGACTGTTCACACATGCGGCGATCTGACTGTATTCTTAGGTGTTGGAATGGTGTTAATATGCTCTTTAAGATCTATACGTCGCATTTAATCTCCAACATTGTGGATATGCCATGTTCTTTGGATTTTGAATCCATTGTTTTTTTGGTGTATTGGTGCGTTTGCTCCGTCATTTGCAAATCTGTGGCGATGGCTCTGTTTTTTGCCATAGAATGCTGCGTTTTTGGGTTTTCATGCCAGGAGCTTTCCCTCTAATTTCGGTTCTTGGAGACGGTTTCTTGGAGACGGTTTCTTTGGCGCCTTGGTTCGATGAAGTTTTTTCCATCATTTGGTCTTTAGTTTTGGGTTGCTGGTTCGCAGGTGGTTTTGTGGTACCTATGCTCCGCAGGGTTTTTTCTGAGGGTGCTAATGCACTCGCTAGGTTTTTGTTTGACTCTGCTTTGTGGCTTTCTTAGCAGTTGTGCTCAGGTTCATAGAATGTGTCCTCCTCTTTAAAGGACCGGGTTGGAGGTCTGAGCTTTGATAGCTTGTCTGGTGTTTTAGGTTAATCTTGGCCGTTTAAAGCTTGAAGTTTATTGACCTTGGAGGATTTTTTTTTATTAAACAGTGGCGATCATCGTGGTCTGACTGCATTTGTTGGTTCTTGTGGTGGCTGGGTTTATGCGTTTGTCATCTTCTGTGGCGTCGGCACGGTTTTCCCATCCTAGAGTGATTGCCTTTCTAGGGTGCCCAGTGTTTATTCTGAACTTTGCTCCTCAAATTGGTTTTTTACATGGGGATTTTCTGGAGCTTTTGGTCTACTGCTGTTTTCGCTGTCATTGGTCATTAAGTGGGGGGTTTGGCTTGCAGGCAGATCAATGGTTATATCTGAGTCGCATTGAGTTTATGCGGTTGTATGCTTTCAAAGGGTTTTTGGTTGTAGCAGTCTGGTGGTTTCTACTACGGTGCTTAGCAAGTTTTCTCGTTTGAAGTGTTTGTTGTGATCTGAAAGCCCGGTTTTCAGGGGGATTTCTAGGTTTTGATTTTTTGGGTCATTATTTTGGGACATTGGTTGGCTGGCAGATGTTGTGGAACTCTTCTGAGTCGCAGATACACTGGAGATTGAACGTGCATTTGCTGTGTTTTCAGTTGAAGCTGCTTTATGGTTTCAATTGCGATTTGTGCAGGTTTGTTCGGTTACTTTTCAGTTCTCCTGCTATTATGTTTCTCCTCCTAGAGATTTCTGCTTTCTGTGTTTTGCTAGCTTCAGGCTGCGGGGCTTCGTGTTTTTGGATACCTGTTTAGAGTTTAATCCAGGCTGGTTAGTGGACTTTACTGGATTTTTCTTGGTCGTATGAGAAGGCTCATCTTGTATGTGATAGTGGTCTTCCCATGATGCGATTTGAACTTTCTATTTCTTTTCGTGGACTTCTTTAGTTCTGTGGATCCTTTATTTTTGAGATTGTGGTGAGTGCATTATCATCATTTTCTCTGGGGTGCTGCAGTATTATTCTGGCATTTTTAGGGGTCTTTGACCGGAATTTTATTTTTGATTTTTGGAGACACTTTGGTGGAGTGTATTCCCATCCAGTTTTTCTGTGTAGTTTCTTGGTCGTTTCTGGGTTGGGGGACCAGCCCATTTTTCGTAATGTCGCTTCGGGCGACGAAATCTTTGGCCCGCACTCTGCCAGGGCATCTCCATTGTATAAAGCATGGTATTGGAGTGGAGAAAAGGCTTTCTGCCTCCTATTTTCCTGTTCAGATTAACCTGGGAGAATCAGGGTCTATCCTCGGTCCGGCTGAAAACTTGGATAAGGTCTCTTCTTCTGTGGACTGTTTAGATGGTGGAAGTATGGGAAAGGTTTTTGGATTTAGGGATAACCCGTGCCTAGGCCCTTTGGATGTAGATTGTTCGGAACTAGGATTTCGAGTATCCACTTGTTTGGAGAATTGCGGGCATTCTTTATCAACTCCACAGTCGTTAGAGAATGATTTTTTGGTTGGGAAAGTGCCTCTGTTTTTAAGTTTGGATCTCCAATCAGATTCTTTGGGTTTGAGCCAAATTAAGAGAAGGTCTGGCGATCTGGGTATAATTGATCATTCTGGTTCTGGTTTTAAGGTTGACAAGGTTAACAGCTTGTCGGATAATCTTCAGGCTGTTGATTTGGTTCCATAGGTTAGTGGTGATTTGAATGCACAATCGGGAATTATCCCTATTCCTGTAGAAAACCATGTCTCTATCAAATCAAATGATTATGATAATGACTCTGAGCATGATTTATTTGCTAGCAAAGGAATTTCTAAGTCTAAGAGGAGGCAGCCTAAACCCATTAAAAATATTAACCCGGTTCTAATGACTTTGGGGGAAGACGTGCCTTTAAATGATATAGTTCTCACCAATGCTCTGACTTTGGTTGGGAGGTTTGGAAGGCATAATTATAATGTTGAATATTTGCATGGGTGGGCTACAAAGGTTTGGACTGAGATTATCAGTTCTAGTCCTGAGATTTTCATGCTTCCAAGGGGATGCATAGCTTTTAAATTTGCTACAGTTGATGATGCTGATAGGATTCTGGCTGGTGTTTGGAAATGGGATAATGCTGGCCTTCTGATTAAAAGATGGACTCCTTTATTTGATCTGTGAAAGGAAAGGTATGATCAAGTTCCTATTTGGGTTAAACTTCCTTATTTACCCTTTGAATTCTGGTCTGTTGAATTCTTCAGACTTGTTGGGAATACCTTGGGTACCCATTTGGAAACTGATTTTACTTATTTGCACTCTGGGGTATGTTGCATAGGCCGGGTTCTTGTGCTTCTAGACTTTCGTTTGGGATTACCTGCTGAACTGGTAATTAAAAAGGGTAATAGTGATTTCATTCAGCCTCTGGATTATTTAGGAATTCCTTTTCAATGTTTTAGATCTCATGGGTTTGGACATCTGGCTAATGAATGCTCTCTTCCTTTTAATAAGCATTCTTCTTCCAAGGTTTGGAGAGTCAAAAAAAGGTGGGTTACAGGCTTCTGCAAAGGCTGAACTGCCTGTGGAGGAGTTTTTGGATGTGCATTCTGATTGATTTGCAACTGAATCTCTTGCCAATCTTAATTCATTGAATATTTCCAATAGTTTGAATGATCTTGCTAACTTTCCTTCCTTAAACCTTATCCCTGGGGCTTTATCTCCTTCTGCTCCGATTTTATCATTGAAGAATTTGGGTTTCGTATCTCCTTGTAAGGCCTCTTATGTTCTTAGCAAGGGTTACTTTCTTCGATCGTGCTCGAAAACTATTCAGGTGCCTCCTAGGCCTGCCAAAGATAAAACCGGGAATCATGAAGTAGGTACAGGTCTGAATGAAGATGAGATTGATACACATTCTGTGCTAAGTGGTAATGGGATGCTTAGAGAAATAGCCCTTAATAAGGTTTCCTTATGATCATCATGACCTTAAAGGTTAGGGGTTTGGCTAGTCTTCCCAAGAAACTAGCGGTAACTAGACTTATCGAGAAACATGGGGTTGATGTCATTTTTATTCAAGAAACTATGATTGAGGGATGTTTTCTGGTTCAAGAGTTGGAACTTTTGATTCAAGGATGGAAGTTCATTTCAGTGGATTCAAAGGGCAGATCGGGTGGACTTATCTTGGGCTGGAAGTCTGGTAATTTTCTTTTTCATAATGCATGGGCTATGAAAGCAGGTTTATGTGCAGTTTTATTTTCATATGATTTACAAAAGAAAATATCCTTTGTTAATCTTTATGCGCCCTATCTAGACAGGGAGTCTTTCTGGAATAATCTGATTAAGATGGACTGTTTCTTGTCTCCTTTTTTAGTTTTTGAGGGAGATCTTAATTTCTCCTTGGGTCTTTCTGAAATTTGGGGGGTTAATGCACAAGCAGATCCTTTATCTAACTTTTTTCATAATATGTTGGAGAGATTGGGGTTAGTTGACATTAATCCTTTGGTTGCTATTCCTACTTGGAGTAATTGTAGAGTTGGCTCTGAGGGTATTTGTAAACAGTTGGATCGTCTATTAGTTTCGGCTGCTAGATTGTGACTTCCTTCTTAAACAATGGATTGGGTGTGGAGGTATTTCTGATCATCAACCTGTCTTCCTGCAAATCTCTCCTCAGTCTCCGAAGGCTCATAGTCCTTTCAAGTTTAATGCAGGATGGCTGGATCATATTGATTTGGTTGAAGATTTAAAAGTTTCTTGGGTTCCTTTTGATGCTAGGTCTACTTTATCACCTAATTCACAATTTAGTGAGAATCTTAAAAGGATTAAAGTAATCTCTACTAAGTGGTCATTGAATAAAAAAGCTCAAAACATTAAAGATTTGGTTGAAATTGAATTTGAGCTGAAAAGATTTCATGATAGCCATATTCTTGGTTTCAATTCAGTGGTTGATAAAGATTTACTGATTGAGATTGAATCTCGCAAGAGTGCTATTGAGATTGAATCTCGTCAGAAAAGTAGGGCGTCATGGTTAAGCTGTGGTGATGATAATACTCCATTTTTTCACAAATTTGCTGCTCATAGGAAATGCCGCAATTCTATTTGGAAACTCTTTGATGACTTTGGAAATCATGTGGAAGGGTCCGAGGCTATAGCTAAGGCTGGGATTCAGCATTTTGAAAGCATTTTTAAAGAAGAAGCAGATCTCCATCTTCCAGAGATTGTTCAAAGTGCTGGATATTTTCCATCTTCTATCTCAGAGGATGAAAATGTTGAGCTTATGCAGGCTATTACTCTTAGTGATATCAAGCATATTTTATCCATCAGCAAAAACGATAAGAGTCCTGGACCGGATGGTATTCCTGTTGAAGTGTATAGATGTTTGTTTGATGTTTTGGGTGAAGACCTTCTAAGAGTCATTGAATTGTCCAGGATCAGTGGAAAGATTCCAGGTGTTTTTAATTCTACCTTTCTTGCTCTTATCCCTAAGATTGATAGCCCTTTATCTTTTGAGGATTTTAGGCCTATTTCTCTCTGTAATTTTGTATACAAAATTATTGGTAAGATTATCTCATTCATAATTAGAAAGGTTTTGGGTAGATATATTTCTGGTGAACAGTTTGGATTTTTGTCGGGCAGGCAGATACACGATCCTATAGGTGTCATTCAGGAAGGTATGCACACTATGCATGTTAAATCCTTAAAAGCAGTTATGATTAAGATCGATCTTTCTAAATCCTATGATCGCGTCAGCTGGGTCTTTCTCCGGGTTATTCTTGCAAAAATGGGTTTTGCAGGAAACTTTATTGCATGGGTTATGAGCAGTCTATCGTCTATTTATTTTTCTCTGCTCATCAATGGTGTTGCTACCAATTTTTTTAAATATGGTAGGGGTCTTAGACAGGGGTGTCCTTTGGCACCACTTCTGTTTCTTATAGTGGTTGAAGGCCTTGGGAGGGCTATTCTTCATGCTCAACTTAACGAGACTTACCATGGTTTATCCTTTGGTAATAATACAATTTTATCTCATGTTCTCTTTGTGGATGATATTATCATGGTTAATGATGGCTCTGAACAATCTCTATCTACTCTTTATGGGATTTTAATGCATTTCTGTAAGGCATCTGGGATGCATATAAATGATAATAAATCTTCTTTATACTTCTCCTGTATGGAAGATTATGAAGTTATTACTCTACAGAAGATTTTCAGCTTCCCTGTTCATAGAATTGATCATGGTATGAAGTACCTTGGTTTCCATCTTAAACCATGCATATATCTTATTAGGGACTGGGATTGGCTGATTATTAAAGTTGAACAAAGGATTTAGAATTGGAGTTTCCGTTGGCTTTCAAAAGGAGGAAAGCTAATTTTGATTAAAGCTATTTTAGAAGCCATTCCAGTTTATTGGATGCATTTTTGGATTCCTTTGGGTGTAATTGAGAAAATACGAAAGCATTGTTTTAATTTCCTATGGGCTGGTAATCAGAACTCTTCAGGTTTACTCTGGATATCTTGGAAGCTTCTAGCTATGCCTAAATCTTTGGGTGGCTGGGGACTTAAAGTTCCTGTATTATTTGCCAAGGCTCTTGCAGCAAAAAATGTTTGGAATATCATTCATGGATCGGGTTTATGGGTTAAGATAGCAATACAGAAATATATTTATCCATTGACTCTTCTGGAATGGATAAGAACTACTGTTAAAAAGAAAAAGATTATTTCTATATGCTGGAAGGCTGTTTTATGGGCTTTCGATCTCCTTGGAAATTTTCTGGTTTGGAAAATTGGTTCTAGCAATGCTGTTCATATCGGTTTAGATCCATGGTCTGGCTATAAATGGCGACATGCCCTCCCTATTCCTATGTTAGAAAGATTACATTTGTCTGGTTTTATTTTTCTTTCTGATATTGGACTTCTAGGTTCTGTTTTGATGTCTCAAAAATGGTTATCTGCAGAAACCATTGGATTTACTGACCCTCTTGAGATTGCTGCTTGGAATGGATATATTGCCATTCTCAAGTCTAGCCATGTTAGACTGTCTGATGAAGAGGATTGTCTAATTTGGAATTTATCAAAAACAGGCATGTACTCTCCTAAAGAGGGTTATGCTGAGCTTATTAATAGTGAAGTGGAATCTGTCTGGTGGTGGAAGGTCTTATGGAAGATGAAGTGTCCCCTAAAATCAAAAGTTTTTAGTTGGTTTCTTCTGTCTGGTAAAGCTTTGACTTGGGATGTTCTTTGCTTGAGGGGAAGAGAAGGTCCTGGTAGATGCTTTCTTTGCAAACAGAGCTGTGAATCCAATTTTCACATTGCAGTAGAATGTCCTTTTACTATTGTTGTTTGGTTATGTTTGGAGGATCATTTGAAAATGAACAATTTATGGTATGGAGAATCTTTGTCTACTTGTCTTAAAAACTGGTGTTTACTACCAGATGTGACACTTATAAAATCTCTACCTATTATTGTTCTCTGGTTTATTTGGAAAGCAAGAAACCGATCCTGTTTTGAGGAACTTGTCACAACACCTGCACAGGTTTCAAGCTGCAGCTTGGGTTTGCTGAAGAATTTTCCACAGTCCTCATCTGCTATTTCTATTAGAACAATTTTAGTGGAAGAAATTGATAAAACTTATGCCTGGGGTTATTTTGATGGATCGGCAGCTGGGGACCCAATGATTTGTGGGGCTAGAGGTATTTTGTTCATATCTGATAGTCATTATGTTTCTTTCAAATTAGGTTTAGGCTTGGGTACTAATAATTATGCAGAATTATGTGCACTTAAGCTTCTCCTTAGGTTGACTCGGAAACATAACTTGGACAAAATTTAGGTTTTTGGGGATTCACAGTTAGTTATCAATTGAGCATTGGGAAAGTATAGATTATTAAATCTTGAACTAGCAATGATTCTTCAAGATGTTAATCGTTTAGCTGACAACCTTGATTATGTGTCTTTCAAACACATTTATAGGGAATGAAATTTCAAAGCAGACTCTTTGGCTAAAGCAGCTGGCAGCATTCAGGAAGGTTTTTCGATTACATGTGAACAGAGAGGGGTAGATATTGTGGAAACTTTTCAGGTTTTCTAAGTTCTGTGTGATCTGATTTGCGTTTTACTTTGTCAGGTTTTCTGATCACCTTCCTGGTTATTCTTGGAGATTCTTTATGATTGGGCATTTTTGATCTATTTGATATGTGGCTCCCATGATACTTTGATTCATGATGCTTTGGCTGAAAGTTATTTGATTCATATTTTGGTGATATCAAGCAAACTAACTAAGAGCATGATCTGCGGGCTGAAGGCCTCTTTGTTCTGGCACTAATGGTTTTTTGGTGCTGATATGCGGGCTGATATGTTTTTGATGCTGAATTGGATTTGACTTTTTGGATGGTCTGGGATTGGCCATTTTACAGCTGTGATAATTGATCAGATTTATTTTTTTTCATTCATTTAAAGACTTTTTCAGCCATCTAGTTATGCTTTGGTCTTTTTGCTTGTGATTACCATCCGATTTCACATTTATCTGACTTGAGTGATTAGGAATGATGAAAAAAGTCTGCTATGATCAGACTTTTATTTTTTGATGCATAGCTGTTCATATATGAACTTTTCTGCTGATAAGTATTGTATAAACATCTGTTTTGACAATGGTTATTGTGCTTTCCTTGAGGCAAGTAACTGATTGTATTGACAACTTCTTAGTTGGTTTTTGTATAATGGACTATGAGGGCCATATGATGAAAGTGAATAAAATATTTACGAATTTTTTCTTTGGAAAAAAATACATGTTTTGAAACTTAGAATAAAAAATAAAATAAAAAATATTAAACGAAGCATAACTATAGTGAAAAAAATCAAGCATTAAACCCTCAAATTAATGCGATGCAATGATCACTATATATCCCTTCCCACATAAATAATAATTGTTTTTCAAATTAATATTTAAATGAAAAATAATCATATAAGTAATAATTTAAAAAATAATTTTACTTTTAAAAATATTTTTCACTATAATAATTATTTTCAATTTAATAAATAATAAAAAATAATTTCATACTTACAAAATAAATTCAAAATATTTTTAAAGTTTTCTAGAAGACATCACTTTAGAATTATTAACGTTATTATATTTTAAAAATAAATTTACCTTTTTAAATGGTCAAAAGTTTTCTAGAAGACATTACTACCGACAAATAATTTCAAACAATGTTAAACTCTGCAATGATGTAACTTTCCTACTTGTTTCTATTATCATGGTACATGGTCGGCTTGCCTTTTTCATAGCATTCACTTATTTACACTTTCAAATTGGTTTCTGTCTTTTCACTTAGGACAATCATTCTAAATGAAAGTTATGTTATTTTTATTGCATAGTCATAATAATAGTATAAGTGCATATTATGGTCAATAATTTAATGATAGTTTACCTTGGATTATGCAATGATCGCTTAGTTTGTATTTATTAACATGAAATCAAATAACAATCAATTTAATCCGTGATCCTTACAATATTGTTTTTTTTTTCTTTTAATAAGAATATAACTGATTCACACGATAATAAATATTATTGTATTTTAAGTGCATGATTCACATGATAATAAATTTTATTGCACCGAGAGAAGTGAGGTGCTCTCAGCCCACTATGGGGGAGATCCTGTCACGTTAGTCACGTTATGCTAGCCGACATAAACAAACATTAAGTTAACCAACATAAATAAAAAAATAAAAATAAAAGTTATATTCTGGATTCATATTATTATATAGTGTCCACTCAATCCAAAATCAATTCACCAAATAATAAAACTAAAAGAAAAATAATTAAAACTCTCATGTTAGTCACTGTATGCTAGCCCGCATAAAAAAACATTATGTTAACCAACATAAATAAAAAAATAAAAATAAAAATTATATTGTGGATTCATATTATTATATAGTGTCCACTCAATCCAAAATCAATTCACCAAATAATAAAAATTTAAAAAAAAAGTAATTAAAAGATCCGTGTTAAACCCTTTACCACTAAAGAGATCAAAATGTTTGAGGTGTAATTTTTTATGAACATTTAAAAATTTAACATAAAATAACTTACACCTAAAGAAATTAGATCCCTCTAGGTGCTTTCTAGATCCAAGTTTAAGATAGATCTATGCTGGTTGTATTTGTATTTTAAATGTGTGATTCACATTATACTAAATTTATTTGAAGTATAATTATTGGATAATAATTTAATTAAATATTATTTTTAATATATAAATTTAATATTATTAATAATTATATTATTAAAAAGTTATAAATTATGATAATCTTATTTATTTCATATTAAATTATAAAATTGGTTTTATCTTAATCAAAAGTGATATATAATATATGATGTTTCTAATGGAACCTAGTTTTTTATGGTTCAAAGGCTTGGGACTTCGGTTTGCTAGAATTTGATTGGGCCATAAATTCAATAATATAAATTTGGCTTATTTTTCGTTTTTCGGGCTTCCAAAATGAACTTCAACTTTTTCTACAGTTCCCATGGACATTGAATATCCCTCTCCCCTCCTTTGAGGCCCATTGCAAGCACTATGCAGGGAAAATAAGCCTCTAGCATTGTGACCGAGTACAGGAAGACCGAACCGCTCCTAGTCAAGCGAAATCCCTCTAGTGGCGAGGAGGACACCAATGGTGAAGAGGACACCACCAATGAAGCCAAGTGTCCAGGAAAAGACGATGATCAAGCATCTCTCAACCCGCGTGCTCCCCTCGCGGCGGGACGACCAAATTCACAGCTCAGATTCAGCTTCGAGGTTCCTATCGTGGAGGAGCCGCCCTCCAAGCCCTAAGTCCAGGTTTCATGGTTTTTGTGTTTTTTATATTATGACATGGTTTTCTTGGGTTCGTACTTCATGTTTATCAGATAAGTTATTCTTAGTTTGTGTGCTTTAATAGTGTCAATTTTGCTATTAGAGTGATTTGTTTTCCCTTTCACGAGGATGATCATTTTTATTATAATAGCCTGAATTCCCCTGAGGGACGAGATTCAACTCTCTCTGCTACATTCGGCTGGGAGAAATACTACTATAAACTATATTTCTTACTGTATCATTATTTTAATTCAATAAATTAGTATCTGAAATTTAAAAAAATATTAATATAAAGAAACTAAGATTTTAAAATTATTTATCTATATATTTTTTATAATATTTGTTTCAAATTAATTAAAAAATTCACAAACGTTATTGAAATTGATATTAACATTACCCAATAAAAAAATGTAGTGAAAATATTTGAAAGATTCATTTATATATTAAAAATATATAATTTTAAAAATAAAAAATTATATTTTAATCAAAATGTATATAACTAAATTTTATTGTAATAATTTAAAATTTTAAATCTTATCACATTTAATTTTTTTATTTAAATGGTTATTTTTATTAATTTTTATTTAAATGGTTATTTGTTTTTTCCTCCTATACTTTTTTTTGCCTTCGATCCAAGTTCCATTTAATGAATACGGTAAGTCCGAAACAAATGACGACATCAAACCATGGTATCTTATATGAAAAAAAATATTGAAATGCCGGCTTCCAACTCGGGATTCAGTTTTATGTGAATACCCGGAGAATGCACACGTTCAGCTCACGTCATCCTTCAAACGACCATATCTTTCGCGTGCAAATTGGAATTGGTCAAATATCTTTCCCTACGAATTGTAATAGTAAAAGGTATGCACATTTTAAGCACTATGGTCGGCCATCATACCTCAGTTCGATGTAACTTTCTTACTATATGTGGATTCTTAGAAATAGATAACCATTACCTATAAATACACTGTTTTGCAATAGTGTATTTATTGTTTTTTAGATATTAATTATTAATAGATTTAATAGCTATATATTATAGTAGGATATTTATGGTTGGTATTCATTTATAAGTTAAATATCATAAACGTCCATAGGTTCTAGAATTGTCGGCTGAAACTCTTCCCACCTTTATTTAATTCTTGAAAATAAAGCACCTTGTTAAAAATGTTATGTATAATTGAAATAATGATAAGTATTTTTATTTATTTAATATATTATCCTTATTGATAAATGATTTTTTTTTTAAATATTAATGTTGAAAATCATAATTTTATAAGTTAAATATCATAAACGTCGATAGGTTCTAGATAAACTAATTGGGATTGTCGGCTGAAACTTTTCCCACCTTTATTTAATTCTTGAAAATAAAGCACCTTGCTAAAAATGTTATGTACATAAAACAAGTATCATTGAAAAAGTATTTTTATTTATTTAATATATTATCCTTATTGATAAATGATTTTTTTAAAATAATAATGTTGAAAATCATAATTTTAAAAATATTAATGTTAGTTAAATGATGTTAAAAGAATGATGAAATTAGTTAAATAATCTATACATTTTGAGAAGCTAGATGCTTTGCAATTCAGTATGAAGGAGATATAACTTGTATATATAGACTTATATAATAAATAAATAAATTAGACTAGCATAAATCCATTTTAAACCTGGATCTATCAAGTAAATGGTAAAAAATGTACATTTCAAATAAATAGTAAAAAAATTTACATCTCAAAAAACAGAATCTATCTAGGTACTTGATACATGCTAGTTGTACACATTACCTCCTTACTCTTAAGAGAAATCATACATTCTAGAAAAAGGATCCTTATTTTCAATTGTCTTAAACCATAGCTTTCTTTTAACCCTTATTATAAGCAAGAACACTTTACTTTCATCACCATAGCTTTCTTTTAACCCTTATTATAAGCAAGCAAGAACACTTTAATTTCATCATTTTTCAAAAGTTTAAATTATATTTTTCTTTACTCACATTTATCATTATTCAATAAAAATGATTTAAGCATAAATATTTTATCAGCAATAGCACTTTTAATTTACATATTTTTTAAAAGGTTAAATGATATTTTTTATTTCTCAAATTTATCATTATTCAATAAAATTATTTAAGTATTTTTTAATATGTAATTTTAAAATGATAATTGTCTTTATTAATTTTTTTTATGGAGACTATTGATGTAATTGTAACTTTGGAATGTATTCACTTGTATTTCTTATGTATTTTAACCCGATGTTTATTCCGGGATGTATTTGTAATGTACTTGAGTCATGTCATGCCTCGAGGTTCCTATCGGGAGTTTCTATAATGTAAACAAGTCATGTCAAGTCAAGGTGGGTAACCCTCCTATTAACTAAGGGTTAAAGTCCCCGCAGTTCCGGGGCATTAGGGTTATTAGACTCACCTAGTGAAGTCGGCCCTAGTTGGGTTTAGTCAAGTCTGGAATTAGTATAAATAGAGAGCTAGCCTCTCTATTTATCACACATTCACTCACACTCAGTTGTAGCGCATAGTTGAGGAAGAGAAAGACACTGAGGCAATGAAGAAAGAGGTTACTGTTGTTGGGAGATCATCTTACTGTTTTTGGGTTTCACTTTTGGTGCTCATTCTATCTCTGAGGAAGTTACGGGGTTTTCTCCATTTATGGTTTCCCCGAGGAAAAACATTGCGTTCATTGTCTCTTGTGTTTGTTTGATGTGCTTTTTGTTCTCTCAGTTAAAGATCCTAATGTTATGCTAGCTTAATGTTAAAAATCTAACATGGTATCAGAGCTAACCTAAGAAGAAGACACTGTGCAGCGATGAGAACTAGGACTTCCTATTTTGTGGATCTCTCTTCACAGATTTTCAGCAAAAGTAGGGTGGAATAACTCTCCTCCCTAGGGCGCATCTTTTTGTCAAAGCAGAATCCAATTCTGAGGTTTTTTAGTTTTGGACACGACACTGCTGCCGAAAATTAGGGCTTTTCACAGAAGTGGAATTTTTTAGCGAGCCCAGGCCTGGATTGATCTCCTCCCCAAAATTGAAGTTAGGGATCAAATTCAAAGCATTTGGTTGGATAGAACTCTGGAAAAGAAAAACCCTAATCTGCTCCTGAACCAACACTACAAGATTTCAGCACCAAGATCAGATCCGACATCTTGACCTGGTAAGATCTAAATATTTTGTATTTCCATTTGAGGTTCTCAGTTAAGATGTCTCATCATACCAAGCTTGATGAAAAGCTTGAGGGAGCTAATAACTTCCGAGCTTGGAAGTATAGGATCTCCCTGGTCCTGGAAGAAAATGAGTTGGACTTCTATATCAGTGAGGAGGTTCCAGATCCAGAGGGAAATGAGGCCAAGGCCTTACATAAGAAGAATTTGGTTATGGAAAAGAGGATCATTGCTTATTCTATCAAGGATCACCTCATACCACAGGTGTCCTCCCTCAAGACACCTAAAGCTATGTTTGATGCCCTAACCAAACTGTTTAAAGGGAAGAACATCAATCGAAAGACGAATCTAAGGAACCAATTGAAGAATGTAAAGATCCAGAATGAGGAGACCATCCAGTCATACTTCACAAGGGTCTCCCAGATCAAAGAACAGCTAGAAGCAGTAGATGAAGAAGTGGAGAATGCATAAATTGTGATGGCAACCTTGAATGGTCTCCCTAGGTCATGGGATTCTTTTATCCAAGGAATCTCTGCCAGGAAGAAGTTAGTCAAGTTTAGTAGACTGTGGGAAGAATGTTCACAAGAAGAAGCTCGGATAGCAACTCGAGAAGAAAATATGGGAAGTGAAAATCAAGCTCTCACAGTACACTCCAGGAAAGGAAGAAGGGAAAATCATCATCACCAAGGTAAGCATTCTCATCAGAAAAACAATCCTGTAAGAAGGGATCCATTCAAACTCAGATGTTATACATGCGATGAAATAGGAAACTTTGCTAAAAATTGTCCCGTGAATAAGAATGGATCCGAGAAGAAGAAGAAATCCAAAAGAATACATCATGATCACACTGCTGTGGATGATAATCCTCCCAGGAAGTAAAACAAGAAAGTGAAGACTCTTCAAGTGAAGATGAATATGTTTTGATCTCCGCTCTCACAGGAACTGCAGTCATGGAAGCAAAGATTGGCTTATTGACAATGGGGCTTCCAAACACATGACATGTTTCAAGGAATCCTTTGAGAAACTATCCAAACATAATTCACCCCATAAGGTGAAACTTGGGGATGACTACCAATATCCCATAAAAGGTAGTGGTGAATCCTCCTACAAACTAGACTCGGGAAAATCTATGAAAATGAAGGATGTCTTGTTTGTACCAGGACTAAAGAAGAATCTTCTATCCTTTTCAGCACTAGATGCAAAAGGCATGAGGGTGGCATTTGTAGATGGCTAAGTCCTCATGTGGTCAAGAGGAAAGACTAATGACAATGCAATAGTGATTGGAGAACAAGAAGGAGGATTATACAAATTGAAGGGCCATCCAGAACAAGCTTTGGTCCATGACACAGTAGAGCCAAATGAACTTTGGCACAGAAGGCTTACACATGTGCATTACAGAGCACTACCACTTGCAAGCAAAGCTGTTGAAGGTCTTCCAGAAATTCAACCAAAACATGAAGGGGTCTGCAAAGGATGTGCGAAAGTAAAGAATACAAAGAAAACATTTCCAAGTAGCGAGAGCAAGGAAAAAGGAATCTTGGAAATCATCCACTCCGATGTATGCAGACCAATGTCATTAAGTTCACTAAGTGGGTATGTATACTATGTTTCTTTAATTGATGACTTTTCTAGGAAGACATGGATTTACTTCATGAAGAACAAATGATGAAGTTTTCAGCAAGTTCAAGGAATTCAAAGCCTTGATCGAGAACCACACAGAAAAGAATATCAAGACCTTTCGATCAGATAATGGCGGAGAATTCACATCAAATGAATTCAAAGACTTATGCAAAGAATCAGGGATTAAGAGGGAGTTATCCACTCCATATAATCCACAATAGAATGGGGTTGCAGAGAGAAAGAATAGAGCTATCATGGAAGATGCCAGAGCAATGCTTCATGATCAAGATGTTCCCATGCATTTATGGGCAGAAGCTGCTAGAACAACAGTGTATGTACAGAACCATACTCCACACAGAGTGCTCAAGAACAAGACACCTGAAGAAGTCTTTTCCAGCAAGAAACCAGAAGTTACGCATCTCAGAATATTCGGTTGTCCAGTGTACAAACACATTCCAAAAGAGAAGAGAACAAAAATGGATCCGTCAGGAAAGAAGGTTATATTTGTGGGATACTCTGAAAGCTCGAAGTCTTACAGAATATACTTCCCAGGATTCAAGAAGATCGACATCAATAGGGATGTAACATTTGATGAAGACATAGCTTACAACAAATCCAGAAAGAGACCTACTGAAGATCCTGATGAAGTAGAAACACCCAAAATTCATGATACAACCATGAACAAAGAAATTCAAGAAGAAGATCAAGAATTTGAAGAACCACAAAGACTTGTAGATCCACCTCAAGAGAAGAATCCTCACAAGAGGAAACCTGCTTGGGTACAAGAAATTATCCAAGGTGCGGAAAGATATGGGGCTCCAGAAGAGAATCACAAAGAAAGAAAGAGAACCAGATCCTGCTCCGGATATGTAGCTTTACTATGTGAATTTATCAATGAAGAACCTTCCAATTATGAAGAATCGGCAGAACGGAAAGAATGGAAGGATGCTATGATAGAAGAGTATCAATCGATCATGAAGAATGATGTTTTGGATGTTGTCCCAAGACCAGAAGGGAAGTCAATTGTAACTTCGAAATGGATCTACAAGATCAAGCATGCTGCATATGGTAGCATAGAGAAATATAATGCAAGATTTGTGGCTCAATGTTTCTCCCAGAAAGAAGGAATAGAATATGAAGAAACCTTTGCACATGTAGCCAAATACACTTCCATCAGATCAGTACTTGCTCTGGCTCCAGTGATGAAATGGAAGATACACCAAATGGATGTCAAGACTTATTTCCTGAATGGTGTAGTGGAAGAGGAAGTGTATGTAGAACAACCACTTGGTTTTGAGACACATGATAGGGAGTCTCACGTGTGCAGATTGAAGAAATCCATGTACGGTTTGAAACAGGCACCCAGGACATGGTACGACAGAATTGACAGCTTTCTATCCAGTTTGGGCTTTACCAAGAGTAAAGCAGATTCCAACCTTTACTACAAGGTTGAAGATGGCAACCTAGTGATGCTACTACTGTATGTAGATGATCTGTTTGTAACAGGTATGGATGGGTTGATTACTGATACGAAGAGAAAGCTTGTTGCTGAGTTCGAAATGAAGGACTTGGGTATGATGCATTATTTGTTAGGCATGGAGGTGTGGCAGAATGTGGATGGAATCTCCCTCGAACAAGAGAAGTATGTAGTAGAGATCCTAAAGAGGTTTGGGATGATGGACTGCAAGGCCATTACCACACCTATGGAATCGAACCTGAAGCTATTCATTGATGCTTCATCAAAGGCGATTGATGCTACGATGTATCATCAGATGATTGGGTCCTTGATGTATCTAACGAACACAAGACCAGAGATTTGCTTTGCTGTGAACACCTTGATCCAGTTCTTGACAGATCCGAGACATGTTCACTTGATTGCTGCAAAGTATATTTTGAGGTACCTGAGGGATACAATTGATTATGAGCTGAAGTATGAGGAGAATCAGAAGATTAACCTGGAGGGTTATGTTCATTCAGATTGGGCCGACAGTGCCATCGATAAGAAGAGAACTTTAGGGTGTTGCTTTAGTATGGGACTAGATGTGATCTCTTGGTTTAGCAAGAAGCAATCCTGTGTGGCACTAAGTACAGCTGAAGCAAAGTATGTCACAGCTTGTTCAGTTAGTTGTGAGGCAGTATGGCTGCGGAAGCTACTGTCTGATTTATTTGATCTACATATGGATGCTACTTGTATACATTGCGACAACCAGAGTTGCGTGAAGTTGTCAGAGAATCTAGTGTTCCATGACAACTCGAAGAATATTGAGATCAAGTATTACTATATCAGGGATATGGTGCAGAGGGGAGAAGTGAAGCTCCAGTATGTTGCGATAGAGGAATAGATAGCTGATGTGTTGACAAATCCATTGGCTAGGGTGAAGTTCGAGTACTTCAGGGAGAAGCTTGGTGTTCTCCAGATCGAGGTTTCCTCCAAAGGGAAATGATGAGACCCAGAGCCATTCTGACATGGTGAGAGGATTGGTTCCTTCCATGGTCAGATGTAAGGGCTGAGCCATTCTGTCATGGTGAGAGGATTGGTTCCTTCCATGTCATATATGAGTGCTGAGCCATTCTTATGTGACTATAGGATTGGTTCCTACATGTTCAGATATAAGCGTTGAATGCCATTCTTGGAATGGAGGGGCCTGGTCAGTTACTAGGTAGCTTAATCTGGGACTGGGGGCCATTCTAATATGACTGTAGGATTGCTTCCTACAAGATCATATGTGATTGCACGCCCTTCTGACATTGGTTGTCAGATGTAAGAGCAGAGCCCTTTCGGCATGAAGGAATGGTTCCTTGCATGGTTAAACATAAGTGCTGATCCTTTCTGACATTGGTTGTCAGATGTAAGTGCAAATCCTTTCGACATGGAGGATTGGTCCTCGCATGGTTGAGGGTAAGTGCTGAAGCCTTTTCAACATTGGTTGATGGATGTGAGTGCTGGGCCTTTCTGACAGGGTTGTGGGAGGTGTTCCCACATGGTCAGATGTGATTATTGGGTGTGCCTTTCTGATATGATTATAAAATTGGTTTCTACATGATCAGATGTAATTGTTGGGTGGGCCATTCTGACTTAGGGTCATATATAAGTGCTAGAAGAAGACCTACATGGAGGTTAGGCCTACAACCAACATGAAAAAGGGTTGGCTTTGTAGAAATTCCTGTGATGAGAAGAATCATGAGATAGCACCCGTGAAGATCTAGTGATGATGATCCAGCAGAGATAAGCCAGATCGAGGGATGATCCAGATCTAGAGATGATGCTCTAGAGATGATCTAGATCAAGGGATGATCCAGATCCAGGTGAAGATGACTTGAAGATGAAGGTGACTTGAAGATAGAGATGACTTGGAGGTGAAGATGACGAAGAATCGATGATGATATAGATGATATAGAGAAGAAGACTTGTGTTGATAAATTGTGTCAAGAGAATACCTTACTAGTTAAGAGGGAGTGTTGATGTAATTGTAACTTCGGAATGTATTCACTTGTATTTCTTATGTATTGTAACCCGATGTTTATTCCGGGATGTATTTGTAATGTACTTGAGTCATGTCATGCCCCGAGGTTCCTATCGAGATTTTCTATAATGTAAACAAGTCATGTCAAGTTAAGGTGGGTAACCCTCCTATTGTCTAAGGGTTAAAGTCCCCACAGTTCCGGGGCACTAGGGTTATTACACTCACCTAGTGAAGTCGGCCCTAGTTGGGTTTAGTTAAGTCTGGAATTAGTATAAATAGAGAGCTATCCTCTCTATTTATCACACACTTACTCACACTCAGTTGTAGTGCATAGCTAAGGAAGAGAAAGACACTCGGGCAAGGAAGAAAGAGGTTACTACTATCAGGAGATCATCTCACTGTTTTTGGGTTTCACTTTTGGTGTTGATTCTATCTCTGAGGAAGTTGTGGGGTTTTCTCCATTTATGGTTTCCCCGAGGAAAAACATTGTGTTCATTGTCTCTTGTTTTTTATTGTTGTGCTTGTTGTTCTCTCAGTTAAAGATCCTAATGTTATGCTAGCTTAATGCTAAAAATCTAACAGAGATTAAGGTAGAAAATTTGTGTGTAATTTTTATACTTTGTGTACGTATTTTCAATTGGATAATGTCTCATTTGAATTAAGAGGCTAGTAAGAGAATACAATATTTTAAGTATTTTTTTAAAATGTAATTTTAAAATGATAATTATTTTTAATAACACATTTTTTTTTTATGGAGATTAAGATGGAAAATTTGTGTGTGATTTTTATACTTAGTGTATATATTTTCAATTGGATAATTTCTCATTTGAATTAAGATGCCACTAAGGGAATGCAATATTTAGTGGTGAGATATACGAGGATAATGATGGTGTTGCAATGTGATCTTTCGTTAATCTATAAAACAGGGAGCATTTGGGGAGAAAGATTATTAATTTTTTTATTTAAAGAAGGAAGAATTTTAAATAATAAAAATAGTGTTTACTTAAATGAAAAAGAGAAATAAAATAAATGAATTATTTATATATCTTAATAGGAAATATAACTACATAATATTCATCATAAAAGTGCAATAAAACATTCCATTAATTCATGTCATAATTTGTACACTTATTTTTAGTTTTTTATTCCAAAGAACATTCAAATTATATACAATTATTTTTAACACTTTTTTCAGCAAAAAAAAAAACATATTTCTGTTATTTTATTAAGAATAAAAAAGTACATCAACAAATGCTATTCAGCTAAACATAGCTGAAAAAACATACAATCTGAGTCTAATATCAACATTGCAACATTGGTCAAAACCCCCAATCATAAACACTAAAACTGCCACACCAAAACATGACAAGAATTCATCATACCACCTACTGCAAAAGACAATACAGACATCGAGACATCAGAAATTATAGAAAAAAAACACTAGCAGCTCAAGCCCAAAAGATATTACATTGTCCATAACATTCCATCTTCTCCTCCATAAAATCCTCCCAAAAATGAATGCCTTCATCCCTAACAAGAGATTCTTTAGAGAGTAGGTCTAAAACTTTATTGTTTTCCCTGTAAATATGAGCAATTTCAAGCCTCTAAAATTTTGACAGAAGTTTTTTACTTCTCGAACACCAGTTCGAGAGAAAGAACTTGAATACTTCCAAGATTTTTATCCCAATTAATTACAACCTCAGAATCTCCCCAAATCATAAGCTCATCAATATTGAAATATGAGGCAACCTTGCATAGACACCATAATACAATTGGTTCAGTTTTTGTATTAGTTCCCCGACCACAATTCAATCTCAATTTAAAGTAGTGGTCCTCATTAATTTTGAGAAAAACCCTAGCTGCACACAATCCATCTTGATTAGCTCCATTAAAAAAGCCAACAACGTTTAGAGAAGAGGGAAGATCCAAGACCACTCTCCCCTTTAAAATGATTCTATCATCAGATTGATAGTCCTTATATATAATCATAATTTTCACAGAAGTGCCATTAATTATAGGATCCTTGTTCTCAAACAATAGAGCATTCTTTGAATTCCAAATAACCCAAGAGATGAAAAATGTAAGTGTACCATAATCTTTGTCAGAATGAAACCCCTTCTAAAAGTTATGTTCAAAAGTAGGTATGCCCAGTTCTGATCAATCTTCAAAAGATTACAAATGTAATTCCATATTTGAATAGAAAAATTACATAATACAAAGATGTGACCAATGGATTCCATACCTTCTGTGCACAACGCACAAACATTTGAGCCAATCCACCTTCTAGCCATCAAATTATCCCAAGTTTTGAGGCATTTTTCAAGAGAAAATCAAGATAAATGTTTTAATTTTAGTGGAATATGCCACTTCTAGATTTTCTTATACCATCATTTAGGATCCAAATAAGTATTTTCCTTAGCAATAACAGTATAAGATGACTTAGTTGCGATGATACTAGTTGTAGAGTTATGATACCAAGTAAGTTTATCCTTCCTATTCGAAAGACAACAAGATGTAGCATTAATTCTAGAAATAAATGTAGTCCTATCCTCATCCCATCTATTACCCAAACCAAGATATTATGTTGTCATCCAATAAGAATTTCCATTATAAATCCAAGAAGTCCTCTTTATATGTCCCAAGGTAGTAAAACTCAATTCAACCAAATAATATTTGATATAAGAGGAAATTTTAGAGTTGTTTTCCATACCCAGAATCAGATTAATCCCACAAGAATATTACCACCATCACCAACCTATCATGCAAGGTCATTTCCCAACCAGGGATAAAGTTTTATGAAACTCGACAAAAAAATGGATGAATTCTGAATTGTTGATGTATTTGTAACTTCAGAATGTATTCACTTGTATATCTTATGTATTGTACCCCGATGTTCATTCCAAGAAGTATCTATAATGTAATTGAGTCATGTCATGCCCCGATGTTCATATCGGGAGATTCAATAATGTAAACAAGTCATGTAAAGTCATTGAGGTTAACCATCCATTGTAAGTTGAGGCAATAGTCCCCAAAATTGTGTCAAGGTTAACCCTCCTTATTGATTGGAGGGCAAAGTCCCCACAGTTGTGGGGCATTAGGGTTATTAGACTCTCCTAGAGATGTTGGCCCTAGTAAGTAATTGTTAAGTGGGGCCAACATGTTGGAGTGGACATTAAGTGAACGGAAGAATATAAATAGAGAGTGAGCCTCTCTATTTATCACACACACACTTACTCACCGAGGTGCATGAGTGAGAGAGGAGAAGCTCTCTCTAGTGAGAGAGAGAGAGAGAGAGAACAAGCTGTTAGAGATTATCTTTATGTTTTCTGGTTTTAGTGCTGCAATTGGTGCTCATTCTATCTCTTAGGAACTTGAGAGGTTTTCTCCTTTATGGTTTCCCCAAGTAGAATTCTTTGTGTCTCTTGTCTCTTGTGTTTATTGCTGTGCATGTTATTCTCTCAGATAAGATCCTAAGATCATATTGCTTAAATGATAAAAATCTACCATGGTATCCGAGCTAACCTGAGAAGAAGACATTGTGCAGCAGCAGAAGCTAGGGATTCTTACTTTTTGGGTCTCTCTCCACAATCCATCAACAAAATAAGGCTAGGATAACTCTCCATTGAAGGGCGCATCTTTCTATTGAAGCAGAATTTGATTCCGGGCATTTTCAGTTTTTGGTGCGGGAAATTAGGGCTTTTTACAGAAGAGGAATTTTTGAGTGAGCTCAATATAGGATTGATATCCTCATCAAAATTGAAGTTTAGAGACCTGGGTCAAGATTTTTGGTTGGGTGAAACTCTGGGAAAGTCAAACCCTAGCTTGACCCTAGGCCTGAAAAACGCTAAAATACTAAAACTGATAGTTTTGGCATATTCACCATATATCGAGAATGGAGAAGGATCAGGTGCCGAAACTTTTATAGGTTGAAGATAAATTCCTGATGTACACTATTTCCAAGTTTTAGCCTCAGATTCGCTATATTATAGGAGCTATAATTCCTCCAAGTTAGGGTTCCAACCTCTCCTGAGATTCCTCCCCAAACAAGAAACCTGGGGAGAATTGCTATATCTAGGGCTACGAAGGTCCAAATGAAATTTTTGAAGATATTCCAGAAATGGGATGGAATGTAATTTCAGTGGTAAAAATTTTAGACCCCGAAGATGAAACAGTAACATATGGCCGTCCATACAGCTTCACTATGCTGAATAGTCCTGAAAACAGTCACCTTGGCAAAATGCTCATACGTCCCAATTGGTGAAACCAATTCTAATGAAACCTATGGTGTTGGAACAAGAACAGACAAGGATACCTCAGTACACAATTTTAGACATAGAGGAGAAGTACTTTCAGAGATACCGCAGAAATAGTATAAGGCATTTCTACAGAAGAAATTGATAAACTAGGGCTTCTTGTTCTGGGAGATTCCCTCCATTGTTTTTAGAAAAGGAGTACATTGGACAACTCACCTTGAAGATGTCTGTATTTCTATCCAATCAGATGTGAAATATTCCAAGTTTTGAAAATTATGGTTTCTCTAAAAAACCCTAGATCAGCCAGCTCCGGAACCAGGATGGACACCTCAAATCGGTAAGATCTAATGTTTTGCTATTTATAGTTGAGGTTCTCGTTTCAAGATGACTAATCACACCAGCTTGATGAAAAGCTTGGTGAGGTTGAAAACTTCCAAGCATGGAAGTATAGGATCTCACTATTTCTTGAAGGAAATGAATTGGACACCTACATAAGCAGATAGGTTCCAGTTCCAGAGGGAGATGAGGCTAAAATCCTTACACAAGAAGAACTTGGTCAAGGCCAAGAAGATCATTGCTAATTCAATCACGGATCACCTTATACCACAAGTGTCTTCCTTAAAGACACTAAAAGATATGCTTGATTCCTTGATCAGGCTACTTGAAGGAAAGAACATAAATCAAAAGATGACTTTGAGAAAATAGTTGAAGAACGTGAAGATCCAGAATGTAGAGACCATACAGTCATACTTTACAAGGGTCTCTCAAATCAAAGAACAACTTGAAGTGGTAGAAGAAGAAGTGGAGAATGCAGAAGTTGTGATAACCACCTTGAATGACCTCCCAGGATCATGGGATTCATTCATTTGAGGAATGTGTGCTAGAAGGAAGTGATTACTTTCAGTAGACTCTGGGAAGAGTACACATAAGATGAAACTCGACTCATAATAAGAGAAGAGAATATGGGAGCAACCGAAGATCAAGCTCTCACCATCCAAAGAAGATCCCTTAAGCAATGAGGAATATGAAGAACTCAACTCTTGAATAACCTCTTATCCATCTTAGCATTTGGATAAGAAATGATGATATTATGAATGAAGAAGATGATGAAGCTGAAGGCTCAAGAAGGAGTCTACCCACGAAACAAATAAAGATAAGTATTCAATTGTCATTTCATGATATTTTTTTGTTATGCATTTGTTTATATTCAATCGATGTGTTATGCATGATAGAATGTTTGCATTAATGACAGTATACTACTAATATGCATGTGATGGGTAAGTAGCTAATGGTGCTATACAAATATCCATTGCTACTTATCTAGAATGAAACCTCTTTGCTGACATATTGGATTAGTGCACAATATCAATGTTGTCTTGGTAGAGATGGAAGGCATCTAGAAAGTTTCCATGAGATATGGATGAATGTTGTATTGGCTAAAATAGTTGCATGATCATATAATTATGCATAAGAATTTTCCATTATGAATATGCATTATGAAATGTTTCTAATCATACAACTGGTGCATTTGACTTATATGAAAGATTGCATAAAATCACCTACAAGAAAAGAAGGATGAGACTTGTTCCAAAGAACAAGTGGTGATAGTTCAAGATTCACTATAATAATCCAAAATGAAGAATGATGTCTAGGATGCAGTATCGAGACCTGAAGGAAGTTCGTAGTTCCATCATGCAATAAATGGAAACATTGTGGGATACAAGGAAATATTTGTAGCATGAGGCTTCTCACAGAAAGTAGGAATAGACTACGAATAGACATTTGCAGCCACCAGAAGTTAAGACACATGATAGGCAGACTCATGTGTGCAAATTAAATAAGGCATTGTACAAGCTCAGAAGACACCCATGGGATAACACATACATGAGGAGCTTGAAGATCACCTAGAGTGATGAAGATATTAACCTTTGCTACAAGGTTGAAGATGAAAGCCTATAGAGGATGACAAGATCACAGATGGGTGTGAGAAGAACTTTTGAAAAGGTTAAAGATAGAGGATCTTGGTATCTAGTGACCCTAGATGGATACATATAATATTAGTAGTAGAGGAAGCTACTGGTCACTTCAGTACATAATGTTTCAGTGCATAGAGTATGAAAGATAGAAGAAGAATGATGCTCTACTTCAAAGGGAGTGACTGTAGAAGATCCTAAGGTTCGACTTGGTTTGGCAAGATGGAGTCCTGCGTGGCATTGAGTACAGCCGAGGAAAAATATGTTGGCACTTGCAATTTGGGAGGTAGTATGTTTATTTTGAAAACTACTATTTGATTTGGTTGATCTAACTTGCATTTTTTATATGATGCAGAAAAGAGTAATGATCCAGATCGAGATCTCTTGAAAGAGGGAGTTCTAGCATAGCCAGTGAAACAGGTTGTATGAGCATAAATCCTGGTGAATCTCGTAGGTTTCTCAGACGTAATCAATCCTGTAGGTTTTCCTTGGATGTAATCGGTCCTGGAAAAGCTCACAGGTTATCCTTGGACGTAATCATCCCTGATGTGATTCTATGCTAGAAATGACCAGAGTGAAGTTTGAGTACTTCAGGGAGAAGCTTGGTGTTCTCCAGATCGAGGTTCCTTCCAAGGGGAAGTGACGAGTCTGTGAGCCCTTCTGACATGGTGGAAGGTTGAGATTCACATGTTCAGATGTAAGTGCAGAGATGCTCTAATGTGATTGTGGGTTGTGTTACCACATGATCAGTGCAGAGCCATTCTGATGTGATTTAGGGATGTGTTCCCACATGATTAGATATAAGTGCTGAAGGCCATTCTCTGGGAGAATGGAGGCACCTGGTCAGTTACCAAGTATACTCAACTTAGTGCTGAGAGGAAATTCTCTATGAGAATGGAGGCACCTGGTCAGTTACCAGGAATACTTAGCTTACTGCTGAGAAGCCATTCTCTGGGAGAATGGAGGCACCTGGTCATTTACCAGGAATACTCAGCTTAGTGTTGAGAGACCATTCTCTATGAGAATGGAGGGACCTAGTCAGTTACCAGGAATACTTAGCTTAGTGCTGAGAGGTCATTCTCTATGAGAATGGAGGCACCTAGTCAGTTACTAGGAATACTCAGCTTAGTGCTGAGAGGCCATTCTCTAGGAGAATGGAGGCACTTGGTCAGTTACTAGGAATACTCAGCCTAGAGCTGAGAGCCCTTCTGACATGTATGTTGGATTGGTTCCTCACATGGTCAGATGTAAGTGTAGAGCCCTTCCACATATGATAGTATGTGTGTCCTATCATGCTGATGGTTGTAAGTGATGGGCCCTTACACAGATGATAGTAGGTGTGTCCTATCATGCTGATGGGTGTAAGTGCTAGGAATTTTCACAGATGATAGTAGGCATTTCCTATCATGCTATTGAATGTAAGTGTTGGGCCTTTCCGACAGGGTTCTTGGATGTGTTCCTCCCATGGTCAAATGTAAATGTTGGGCCTTTCTGACATGGTTCTTGGATCTGTTCCTCCCATGGTTAGATGTAAGTGCTGGACCTTTTTGACATGGTTCATGGATGTGTTCCTCCCATGGTCAGATGTGAATGCTGGGCCTTTCTGACATGGTGGTGGATGTGTTCCTCCCATGGTCAGATGTGAGTCACTACTACATTTTGACCAAAAATCCGACGACCGTCATGTCGGATTTTCGACACTTTCCTGTCGCATGTACGACATTTTGATTTTTTTTTAAGCGTTGAAAACTTGTCGTTGGGTATCTGACACCTTACTAACCGTCGGTTAAGCGACACCTCAGTTACCGTTGGTTAAATGTAAGGTGTCGGACAAGAAACATCAATAACCGTCGCTTAAACGACATCTATAACAATGAAGCGTTGGAAAGGCGACAGGGAGAAGCGTCGCTCTTTTGTAGAGGATCTTGTAGAACCGTCGCTTAAGTGACGAAAATGGAGATTATCCGTCGGAAAAGCGACATGTAGGACCGTCGCATAAGCGACGGAAATGGGGATCAGCCGTCGGAAAAGCGACAGAGATGAACCGTCGCTTAAGCGACGGACGTGGATTTAAAAAAAAAAAAATACTTGCAGATTGGGTATCTATAATATTTGTATTGCTATAGACCAGTTTCAAAGTGCAGGATCTTGGCGAATTTACACTGCATTCAAAAAAGTACTTGCAGATTGGGTATCTATAATATTTGTATTGCTATAGACCAGTTTCAAAGTGCAGGATCTTGGCGAATTTACACTGCAGTAAAAAAAGTACGCTGGTATTAATATTCCATGCAAAGACAACAACCTATGCAACACATGCATAATTGTCACAAGTTTAGATCAGATCATTTGACTGGTTTTTGCAAATGGTCGTGGCCATGTTTCATTTAAAAGACAAGATAAGTCTAAGCTAGCATCATATTGATTAAAATGTTGGAATTTATAGTACCATTAAAAGAGATTAAAGTTGTGTTCTAATTACAGGAGCAGTATATGGCGAACAATATTTTACAGGCTATCCTTCATTTAATGCTTCCGCAGCTCGAGTGTAGGTCATTGGATCTTAAGTGCAGGATTTTGAAATTAGATATTTAGTATTTGCATGGAGATTCAATGGTGTATATGAGGGTATATACTGTCAATAATACCCTGCTGTTTTACTCCATACTAAGGTAATTTATGTTTGAAATTTAGGTTCTTTATGCTTGAAATTGAACGCAAATAATAAGTATTATATGTGCAAAGATTTAACAGAGTATATGTAGAAATATACTACCATTAATACTCCACTGCTAAGTTCTTATGACTTGCAGAAATGAGGTCTATCTAGAGATTTACAAAGCATTATTCAAAGGAAAAATCATCTTCAGTCTCATCTTCCTCATAAGGGACACT
>LPNX010590206.1:223836-290860 GCA_001517045.1 Pseudotsuga menziesii | reverse complement strand
AAATCAACCTGTGTTTGATTTGGATATTGAACGATAGACTGCAAGAGCAATGCATTACCATGGAAATCATAAGCCAAAATACCAGTAACTGCTAATGCACACGAAGCATGATCTAGTGCAAAGTGATCTTAAAGGAAGGTTTTGAATATGGTTTCTATAGATATGGGCATGTGAACAGTAGAATCAAGAGGCACCTGTTCCTTTATCATATCTGGTGAACCACTTTCCACCATTTGGAGCTGTAAGAAAAGACAACTGATCCACGGTCCCATGCTGAGCCAATTCAAGAAGCAGATGTCAAACCACCTAGTTGTACTTGTACCACCATATGAAAAGAAACTAATGTCATGAGCATACAAAGTGATCTTCATCTGGAAGTAGTATTGGAATCTAGGATTCATATCTCTCTTGCTTTTGTCACCACTCGGAACTCTTCAAAAACATATATTCCTGTCACTAGACCCCTTTGCATAATGCATAAGAAAAGAAGAACTACCCAACAGAGATGCAGGGGGCGTCTTCCTGCAGGATCAGAACCAAAAACCATGACTCTCCATCTCAAATTTTCTTGGAAGGCATTAGAGTGGGGAAACATGTAACAGAGATAAAGAATCTAGAAACCTGCAGGTAGAGAGTCTTGAGCAACATGGCAAAGGTAAGACAGGAGAAGAAAATGTCAAAAACAGAACCAAAGCAAAGGAATTTGGACAGAGAACCAAAGCAGGGTAAACTGCCTCAAATAGCAACCAATGCTAAACAAAGCTGATAACCAAGCAAGGTTATGATGCCTGTGACAATAAAGAGGTTCTATCCAAAACCAAAGACAACAGGATATGACAATCCTACAGCAAAAGCAAAAATAACAACCTAATAAGAAATAACAAACATACCATTCTAGAAACCTGCAGGTAGAGAGTCTTGAATAACATGGCAAGGGTAAGTCAAAGGAGAAGAAAATGTCGAAAACAGAAGCCAAAGCAAAGGAATTTGGACAAAGAACCAAAGCAGGGAAAACTTCCTCAAACAACAACCAATGCCATGAAAAGATGATGACTGAGCAAGGCTATGATGCCTACGACAGTGAAGAGGTGCTATCCAAAACCAATGACAGCAGGATATTACAATCCTACAGCAGAAGCAAAAATAGCAACCTAATAAGAAATAGCAAACATACCATTCCAAGCAAAGAGCTTAAGGTAAAGTGAATTCACAATGGGAGCTAGTTACACACCATGGAAGTGCAGCTCCACCATACCATTGAGATACACCTAGACTTTTCTCCAACAACCAACTAAAAAGGAACATAGATATAGCCTAGAAACATGCCATGAGAGAATCAATATAAACACTTGAGAACCACATCCTTAATGTGATATTGAAGGAGGAACCTGGCATGGCAAGCAGGCAGTCTGACGAGTTAGTCCCAAATCTGGCCACACCTACCTCTCTATCCAGCCAATGCTAGCCACACAAAATTTCAATTGCAGAGTGACCATTATTAGCCAAAACAATGAAGCCCACATGCAAGATGCAGCAAACCCTAACACAACCCTGCCACCTGGTATAAACAATGAAGGCAAGTGGCAAGGATAAATTAGCATAAATTTTTTATGTGACTAATTACTAGAAGTGTATGATGATACCATGGATATTACCAATTACAACCATCTTCTTTCAGGTTCCACTACTAATATATGATTGAAATAATTTTTCCATTGACACACTTGATATTCTTGATATTAAAACCTACTGTTCGTGTATATAATTATAGATTATATCCAACTGTTTCAGGCATGTAAGCTTAGTGAAGAATCCTTCCTCTTTAATGTCTTGGACACCTATTAAAATGTCCATAGTATATGTTTTCTAGATAACTAAAACTATTAGTTATGTCAACCCACTACAGAAACTATGTAAGTTTGACTGCTCTTGTACAATGCACTGATGGTAGTAATCATAGTGCTGATCTAGAATTTTGTAGTGCATTTCAAGAATAGCAAGGCAATTAGGGTGGCTTGTCAAAATATAGGCTTCCAAATCAAACCATGCAAAAAATGAGGGTATTTATACTATAAGTATAAACAAACCAATAAAAAAGAAACAGGAACAGTTTGTCCTGTTAATGACAAATTTCTTCTGAACAATAAGAAATAATTTTGCCTACCAATCACGAGGAATTCCAGCTTCTGCTCTTGCTTCATAGTTAAATAGCCCTTTTAGCTCCACATCAAGCTCCTCTAACAACTCTGTAACAAACATGCAATGTGCAATACTACACCAAAATTATGTATGTCATAAAAGCAAGTTGATGAACAAGGGTAGATCAACGAAAAGGCATGCTTGGGGCATGGCATATAAAGGATTATGAAGTTCACGTTCCAGATGTATCTATCGGGGTTCATATTTCCATACAGACCTGTAAATGTCTTGTCAGGCATGCAACCCATCTTTCTGCATACTGTCAGAAAACAAGACACACCCACTGCAACATGTGCAATTTCTTCTTCTGCAATGCGTTTGACAATATTGGATGTCCTGTTATCGCCAAGGCCAACCAATTTTTGTACAATCCTAGGTCCAGCATCAAGACCTCTGGCCTCCTAAGATAATTAATATAAAGTTATTGGATACTGGAGAGTTATCATTTGCTCCAAAATAAACAATTGTTTGCTACCAAGCTCAGATGACTGGAATATAACTACAAACTTGGAGGGTTGTAAAGGGTAACCTAAAATAATAACAGTTAATATAAAAATATTGAACTTAAACTTCATTCTAAATGAAAGAATGAGATCATTTACCACACATGACCTAGAAACTCCTAGGATTTTCTTCTAAAACCACTACATCATCAATGACAATGTGGTTTTATTCTTTCACTGTTTTACATGTGTCATGGGATAGCATAACATTAACGTAATTATGAAGCATTTCACTTTCAACAAAAACATGCTACAATTTTGATCAAAATATTGATTAGGAGGCAAACTTTCATCATTTTTCATATTCAATTCCCCAAGCATTTGGCAAAGAATTCATTCTCAACTTGAACAAAAATGGAATGAGTGGTTGTATCTAAAACCTTCTTAATCGGGTATTTTTCGACAAGAAGTTCACAATCCTAAATACCATCACCACTAATGCTCTGAAATAAACTATTAATCAAGACTGAAAAACTTGATTTTTCATCCACTTGGGGCCCGATCTGGTCTTTAATGCGACCAAGATTTCAGAGGATACAAATTATACTCATTCTCCCAAGAGTTATTTCCGTCATGGATTCAAGGGTTACTTGTTGATTAGATAAGGGTCGATTCTCACCACCTACATGTAAAAAATGCTGCTAGGATATACTGCTCAATCAGCTGTAGGTAATTTGCCAACAGGAGTCTCTAATTCAGTAAGAGATTCAGCTATTGCTTTCATTAATGCTCTCGTGTCACCTTCATCTGATTCAAAATCAAGAGAACTTTGTGATCACTTTCTTGATGCATTGCTTGTGGGTCTAGAGAAGGCATTCCTGTCATTTGATGTTCCTACTGCGAAAGCATACTTCAATTTTGTAGTTCAGTTGGCAAATGGTGAGTCCACAATAAAGCCTATTATCAAGAGGGCAATTGATGCCACATCAGGAGATGATGATGAGGATGATGGCACATCTGATGGAAAACTAGCTAGTATGGATAAAGAAGAAGATGATGAGAGTAACAGTGAACGGTCAATTGCATCAAAAGTTTCAGACTGTGACAAGGCCATCCAAGACAACTGTGCCCTGATTGAAGAAAAAGTGGCAAACAGGCTGGAGAGTAGGTTGGATGTGCTATTAGACAAAACAAATTGACAGACACTTAACATTGAGGAGGATATCTATTATCAATCCATCTCCGACTAGACTGGATGTATAACCATGGGTTCTCTTTGCTAACAGTATTTCCTGGAAACAGTGTTGTCTTTTGTGATGCTATGCTTATGTCTATTTAAACGGATACTGTATTGATAGCCCAAGTATGAGGAATTTTAGCCTGTCTATAATTTGAACCAGTGTTTGAAAACATCACCAAAAATAAAATAAAAATATTGGCAGAGTCAAGAGACTTTTGGATTTTTTTGGAATTTGTTTCTTAGTTTGAAGAAGAAAGGCAGGAGATTGAGAACAAATGGGTTATTCACTGTTACATCTGCCCATAAAAGGGGTAGAGGGAGGGTTAAATATTTGAAAATTTAAAAAATAAATATATATCTTTGTAATTTTTTGAAGTTTAGTCTCTAAGAAAATTTAGAAAGCCCCCAACAGATTGTGTATATATGTATTCTGCACACCTCAGCCCTGGACGACCAAAAATCTTATTTTCTTAGAAGTGCTATAATGGCCTTGTAATACATTGAGGTAGAGCCTTTATATATCTGCATGGTTTTGAAAGCATCTGTATGTGTGCGAGGCAGATTTGGATAGAGGGGCTTGGATAATTTCCTAGCCAAGTTGCTCCACCAATTGACATAATCCTTGATCGCAAATTTTGGAAAGATCTCTTGAGGCAGAAGCTCACAAACTCTTTTGAAGGATGGATTTGTTGAGAGATTTGAGATTAATTTTTTCTTAAGGTCTTCTAAGCTCTAAAGTTGTGCTTTTGATAGTCATATAGGTCTAAGACGAGACCAAGGCCTTTATTACTAAATCCTTTTGGCTTTGAACCAGGGATATTCTACTAGACAACAGTTATTGTGGTAAAAATTTTCCACCCACCGAATCGACAATTGACTTGCTCAGTAACCTTTGATGGACTGTTAGCCTCTCCAATTGAGAAAGGGCTTGCACATCTCTCAGACAATCAATACAGATTGAAAAATTTCAATACCTCCCACTGTAATGTGGGTTATGGAAGTGACTGCATTCATGAAGAAAGGCTTGGAGAGCATGAGGTAACACTGTGTCTTGCTAGCATTTTTCTGCTCCTCTTGCTTTCCATGGTTTTAACAATCTATGTTGTTTAGGATACAATTCCCTTTTCAGCAATGTCAATAAAGCTCTGGTTACCTTCTTCCTTGTTAAGAGAACATATGCCCCACTTAACAAGTGCCTTTTTTACCTTTTCTTGGTGATCATAAAAGGTTCCTGAGATTGAGGTCAAATAATTATAATCTTAGAGGGGTACTGGAAAGAGGATTAATAAACTGGCAATATCCTGACTAGAATATTTGTGCAAACTTGGATTCTAGCAGTAAGAGTCACACGGTTTACCAAGAATTCAGTTTCATTTCATAGCTAGGACAAAATTCTACATATCAATAAGAGTGGCCTAGAAACGGGAGAGAACACCAAGGAATCTAAAAATTTCTTGTCTTAATACAAGAACACTGATACTGGGTGATCGGGGGTGGGAGCTCTTGTGTGGTCTAGTTATAGTACTAGGAGCAAGTTTTCCTCTATAGAATCGTCAGACCAGAGGCATTGCAGAAAACTTTGATAGTATACAACGTGTTTTTTCA
This sequence comes from Pseudotsuga menziesii, assembly GCA_001517045.1. NCBI lineage: Eukaryota > Viridiplantae > Streptophyta > Pinopsida > Pinales > Pinaceae > Pseudotsuga > Pseudotsuga menziesii. The sequence goes on along the minus strand of LPNX010590206.1, from coordinate 285,373 downwards.
CTATTTCCCCATCTAATTAGATTGCGAGGAGAGTCATGCGCAAAATGGCCATTAACAAATTGTTTCCTTTAGAGTAGGAAAGATAAATTTCTTCTATAAGGCCCATGTTTCTTTTAAGTATCACAAGGTAACCTAAAGCACCAACAACTAAGTCATATAGATTGGATGCACAAGGAAACCTTGCCAACTAAGACATAGCATAAGGCAACCTTGCCTAATTGACCTGTAAAGCCCAAAGGCAACCTCTAAGGCTTATCGATTCAAAGTCAAACATCAAAGTAATTAAGCCAAGGCATCTAAGAAGAGGGTGGGGACCAGTCAACTCTGTTGTAGGCTTTCTGAAAATCAATTTTCATGAAAAGTATTTACTGGACAGAATTTCTGCCCCTATGCATCCCTTCCCAGATTGCTAAGAGATATCTACACTGGCTAGGATAGATTGTTTGAAAGCTTTAGTTAAAACCTTATAAGCAATTGTCAAAAGGGTGATGGGTTTCCAATTCCCCCCCTACTTTTGGGGGATCAACTTGTTGTTTCACTGATAAATAAAAGTGCCCAAGGTATTAAAATAAAGGCCTTTGTCATATACCTTGAGTAGGGGCAAGGCAGGGCCAGTAAAGTCCCAGGTTGATTTGTAAAATTCACAAGGCAGCTCATCAAGGTCAATGGCTTTGTCATCAACACTACTAAACCAAATTAAGCTCAAGCTCTTTGAAAGAGAGATTAAGCTCACAGGCATTACTATCTTAAGGTGAAAGCTTGGCTAGAAAAACTTGAAGGAATTCATTCAAGGAAAACCATTGTGCATTCCGAGGCCTGTTTGTGATGAAAACTTGCTTATATTGGGAACAGATTCATCTAAGATCTGTTGGTGTCTTATGAGCCAGCCTTTGACAATTTTGAGAGGATAACTATTTTCAGCCTCATGCTTCTACTTGAGGGATTGAAATAACTAAGTTCCTTTATACCCTTCTTTAACCTAGTGGAGCCTTGCTCGAATTTGTGCACCTATATCTTTCTTAGCTTTAGAGATCTTCAATACATGCCTAGCTTGGTCTGCTTGTTATTGAAAGTACCTACTAAAGGCATTAGATTCCAAGGTCAGTTTGATTTTGTCTAGGTTTTCCCCACGGTGTTTATTTCTCATCTTTCTAATTCAACTACTTGCTTGCCATATCCCTCGATGAATTTGATGGTTTGGGAGTTGGCATGCTCCCACCAAAAGATGCATCCCTGGTCTTTAACTGGATATACCTCTACCATCTCGACAAACCCACTCTTGTCGAACATTTTGGCAAGCCCTTCACTGTCCACAAGTTTCTGCATAACCTGTAAACATAATCCTCTCCCATACACTACAGTATATACATATAATGCAAAATAATTTCCATTCATCCAAGAATGCCTTTAAATGAAAAAAATTACAAGCTCAAGGCAAATACCCAATGTTCCAAAATTAAAATAAAGAGAAAGCACAATTCCATAATCATAGGAAGAATGAAAGCTCACCTTAAACACCTCTGGCCTTGTGCCTTCGATGCTAATTTCTTTGTCATTCCACTCCCCAGAGGACTCAAAACACATGGATTTAAATACAGGGGAACGTGCTGCCAGAACAACTCTGTGGGCATGAAATTTTTCCCCTGATACATCAAATGTGACATCCGCATTTTCAACATCTTCAAGCAGTTCCCCAAATTGTTGACCCAAGTTTGATTCAAGGATGTGAATATAGTGCAATCTGGGGCCTTGAATAGCAGAAACCACAACCCCAACTCTCCTAAAGCAAGGGGATGGATCAGAAATCTCTCCTAAATCTGCATGTTCCTCTAAATCTGGAAGGGTATCTCTGTAAATAAAGTCAAGGGATTCTCCACGCAGAGGCAACTCAAGGGATTCTCCACGCAGTCTTTACACAAAGGTCACACCAACTTAGGGTTCAAGGTAAACCTCGACACTCAACCAACTCCATGTTCAAGAGAGAAATCACCAAGACACATCGGAACAAGCCCTAAGTTCGTTATCTAAGTTATCTTCTTCGGGCCAGACCAATGTGGCTCGAGATCTACGTCTCTCCTACGCATTGGCTTCGTTCTTCCACGCCAATTCCATGGACATGAAAGCATTAATTTTCAAGACTCTGCAGTTATGAAAGCAACAGTAGACCTTACTATCCGATGGGGGATATTGCCCTATCTCAGCCCTCAGCCCGACAGACAAATGAGAATGTGAGTTTAAAGGATTACAGGATTACATTTTAATAACTGAACCGATACATCCGTCGCTTAACCGACACAATATTATTGTGGATAGCAAACTTTAGTCTAGATTTATTTGTTTAATTTTCTCAATTCAACAACCGTGTCATCGCTTAACCGACGGTTAGGAGAATATCTGTCGCTTAACCAACGGGTATGAGACTAATCGTCGCTTAAGCGATGCTTATGACCACAATTTAAAAAAAAAAAATTAACTTTGTGATTTTTGGTAGGTTTAAAAGAAAAAATCCACGCGCCATTGGAAGTAACCGTCGGATTTTGGATCGAAATGTAGTAGTGAGTGGTGGGCATGCCTTTCTAACATGGTGGTGGATGTGTTCCTCCCATGGTAAGATGTAAGTGCTAGGTGAGCCTTTCTAAATGGGTCAGATATAAGTGTTGAAGAAGATGAAGACCTACATGGAGGTTAGGCCTACAACTAGCATGAAAAAGGGCTAACTTTGTAGAACTTCCTGTGACAAGAAGAATGAAGAGATAGCGCCACTTGATTGAGATAGCGGAAACAGTGATGTTGATGATGATCAAGTGATGATCCAGACTTGATGATGATCCAATGACGATCCAGATCAAGTGATGATATAGACTTGATGATGATCCAGTGACGATCCAGATCAAGTGATGATCCAAACTTGATGACGATCCAGTGATGCTCCATATCAAGTAATGATCTAGACTTGATGAATATGACTTGACAATGAAGATGATGATGATGATGAAGATGAATTGAAGATGAAGATGACTTGAATATGAATATGACTTGATTATGATCTAGATGATACATAGAAGAACACTTGTGTTGATAAATTATGTCAAGAGAATACCTTCCTAGTTAAGAGGGAGTGTTGATGGTATTTGTAACTTCGAAATGTTGTCACTTGTATATCTTATGTATTGTACCTTGATGTTTATTACAATAAGTATATATAATGTAATCAAGTCATGTCATGCCCCGATAATTTGATTAGGAAATTCAATAATGTAAACAAGTCATGTAAAGTCATTGAGGTTAACTCTCCATTGTAAGTCGGGGAAATAGTCCCCACAATTATGTCAAGGTTAACCCTCCCTGTTGATCGAAGGGAAAAGCCCCACAGTTGTGGGGCACTAGGGTTATTAGACTCTCCTAGAGATGTCGGCCCTAGTAAGTAATTGTTAAGTGGGGTCGACATGTTGGAGTGGACATTAAGTGAACAAAAGAATATAAATAGAGAGTGAGCCTCTCTATTTATCACACACACACTCACTCACTGGGGCGCATGAGTGAGAGAGGAGAGTATCTCTCAAGTGAGAGAGAGAGAAAAATATGTTGGAGATCATCTTTATGTTTTCATGTTTTACTGTTGATTGGTTTTCATTCTATCTCTGAGGAAGTTGCTGGGTTTTCTCCTTTATGGTTTCCCCGAGGAAAATTCTTTGTGTCTCTTGTTTCTTGTGTTTATTGTTGTGCATGTTATTCTCTCAGATAAGATCCTAACATCATATTGCTTAAATGATAAAAATCTAACATGAATAAGTTTACAAGGTTTTCTTATCCATTTTAAAAGGTTTCCTTTCATATATTTTCCGTGAAGAACCTCTATCTAGGGACCCTTACCAAAGATACCCCTCCAAAAAAATTTCAGACAGAGATCTTTGCTAAACCAAAACAAATTTTTGATATCCCAGCCACCCCAATCCTTTGGAGTAGATAGTTTTTCCCACTTAACCATATGTAAATTGCTTGCATCAACCTTAAATGACCAAAGAAAAATGAACATGATACTTCTTAACATATTCAAGATATATTTTGGCACTACAAGAGAAAGACAATAAATAGGGATGCTAATTCATACAACTCTAAGAAAGGTTAGTCTACCCCTAATATCAGGGAGTATGCATTAGAGGAAATTTCAACTCAAAATTGGCTTCCTAAGAAAAATAATAAAATAATAGTTAAAATAATAAAATAATATTTATTAATTTTGGAAAAAGAAAAGAAAAAAACAACATCTTTTATTCGTATTTTTGACATATCGCCCTGTGATTTTACTCAAATTTTGATCAGGAGAGCTCATTGGATGCGAAATTAAATTTAGCATCCAACGAGTACCCACTCGACATACTTTTGATGGACCCCACTACCCCTAAAACAAGAAATCATCATTAAGTTTTTTCATGAATTTCTTGTTTTTGGGGTAGCCGGGTCTGTCAAAAGTATGCCAAGTGGGTACTCGTTGGATCCGAAATTTAATTTCTCATCCAGGGAGCTCTCCCGATCAAAATTTGAATAAAAACATAGGGAGAGATGTTGAAAATACGAACAAAAAAGTATTTTTTTTTTATACTTATCCCCAAATTTATATTAAAAAATTGTTTAAGACCTATACGGTATTTCAAATTTAAAGCAATTTCATTGGCTAACACATGATGACATGGAATTTGAATTTGGAATTTGAATTAACGTTAAAAGACCCATTTTGAGTTGAAATTTCCTCTAATGAAGGTTTGTTGAAATATTGTAACTTCGAAGAATATTCTAAATGTATTTTACTTATGTACCCCAAGGGAGATGTCTTATTCCTCCGTCGGGATGTTACTATTGTATTTGGTAATCATAGAGTCATGAGGTATAACATCCATTGTAATTTGAGTCAATAGTACCCCAATGAATATAATACAATATCGTTTTGAGTCTTCCTAGGTGAAGTCAGCCTAGTCAATCTAGTGGGGTCGACTTGTTAGGGTAAAATTCAAGTGACTAAAAGAATATAAATAGAGGATTTGTGTTGCTCATTTGACCACAAACACACTCACTTGTGTACTGCATAGGAGAGAGACATACCAGCAAGGAGGAGAGTACCTTTTTTGGGGGTTTTATCTTATACGTCTATATAAAGGAAGTTTCATTGGGTTTTATTTCCCTCGAGGGTGTAATAGCCCCTGAATTAACAATTCTTAATTCTGCTGGAAAATACTTTGATTATTATTTTATTATTCTTCGATAGGAGGTCAAGAATAGAACATATTGTAATAAAACATTCCTATTAATAAAATATCTTGAAGGAAAACACAAGTGGATATAGCTATAAAAATATTGTTTGCTGACCCACAAGAGGAAAATGACAAGTGGAAAAGACCACTTAGTGAGAACTCAAGATGCAAAAGGCACCATCCCCAAAAATCAGGTATGCACTCCTTGTTGAGTTGCTAAAGAGCAGGAGGCTCATAAATGACCAAGTCCTAGGAAAAATATTATTTAATAGTATGTCCATGAGCAACAGGAGTCTAGAATTGGACGAGGTTTAACATCTCTGTAATGCAAGAGATGGCACATTAAGATATTTTTCTCTTATGGTTCAGTGAACAGGATCGAGGGTTCTGGAGCAAGTAATTTGGCTTCTCCCAGAGTTGGTGCCAGTTTCCTACTCCGATTCTTTGAATGATTTAGATGCAGTAGAATGTATATGTGAAATATTAAATTGCATTTATATTCGAGATTGTACTGTTTTACTCATTTTGTAGAACCATTATATAGGTTTTGTTATTCTAGATCTGCACAATGTTAAATTGTTCTCGACATATCCCAGATTGAGAATTCATACTTGTATCAATGATTGTTAGTAATGAATTGTTGTAGCAATTATTTTAGTTCTGAGTTGAATTAATTATCTCTGACTACCTATGATCTATTATACTGGAGTGATTTAGAATTTAGGAATCCACATCTAATGGATTGAACCCTCTTTTTTAGACCGTATTGGATGTTCCTACTCTATATTTCCTATCTGCAATTGATTTAGAAATTTTACCTTGATTCTGCATTACGATTTTAGTTTTTTGAATGAATTTGAAATGCTTGTTTATATTTTAGATCTGATTTATTTTTAGTATGGAAGCTGAGACTGTTTTGCATAGAGAAAAATTGTAATTTTAATTGTACAAATCCTATAAGCTTTTTAGCACAGTCAGTTAAATGTTATGAGATCATGATTAGTCAGATGAAGCAAGAATTGGTTGCAAACACTGGGATACATTTCCAGATCCAATTAATTTATGGTAAGGTAAACCCCAAATCAACGAGAAACACATTGAATCCGCATAATTAAATTTTGATCCACAAAATTGGAAGTTTAATGGTCCATATTTAACTCGCACCAAGATCGATGATTTGCAGAAGTGCAGAAGTCGGAAGACAGATTTGTGGAAGTCCCGAAGAGTTGAAAGGAAACTCAAATTCCGCAATCTGCAGGGTTAGATGTTGATTTCCAAGTTTAGAAGATCAATGGTATGGATCCAATCCGCAAGGTGGATAAACAACTAAGGTTAGTTGCAAAGTTTTATTGAAAAGTTCAAGTGTTTGTTTTATAAATTTTATGACTTCTGAGTTCCACAGTGAAAGATAGGAAATGGAAGGCAACAATAAGAAAGTCTAAGTGATTGTGTTATGAAGTTTCTGACGTCTGAGTTTTGTAGTGGAAGGCAGAAAGCGGGAGGCGGAAATCAGAAATTATAACTGATCGTATTATGAAGTTTCTGACTTTCGAGTTCAGCAGCGGAAGGCAAGAAGTGGAACTCAAAAATAAGAAAGTCTAAGTGATTGTGTTATGAAGTTTCTGACTTCTGAGTTCCGCAGCAAAAGACAGGAAGAGGAGGGCGGAAAGCAGAAAGTCTAAGTGATTGTGTTATGAAGTTTTTGACTTTCGATTTCCACAACAGAAGGTAGAAAGAAGAAAGTCTAAGTAATTGTGTGATGAATTTTTCGACTTCCAAGTTCCATAGTGGAAGGAGAAAAATAGAAGGCTGAAAAAAGAAGGTTGAATTGTTCGTTTTATGAAATTTATGACAACGGAGGTCCACAGTAGAAGGTAGAAAGCGGAGGGAGGAAATTTGAAATACCAAGTGATCATTTACGAATTTTTCGATTTCCAAGTTCCGCCTAGAAGGTGGAAGGAGAAAAGGGCTTGAGAAGTATCAACTTGTGATGTTCCGATTTTCGAGTTTTGCCCATGAAGAGGAAGTCAAAAAAGGATTTTGTAGTATCAAGTTGTGATATTTTGATTTCCGAGTTCCTCCTAGAAGGCAGAAAAGGATTTTGAAGTATCAACTTGTGATGTTCTGATTTCCAAGTTTCGCCCAGAAGACGGAAGGCGGAAAACGTATTTTGAAGGTACCAACTTGTGGTGTTTTGATTTTCAAGTTCTGCCCAAAAGGAGGAAGGAAGAAGATGGACATTTTGAAGGTATCAATTGTTGGTTCTCCGATTTCCGAGTTCTACCCAAAAGATGAAAGGCGAAAATGTCCTTTTAGTGCAGGAATGACTATTTTGGTTGTAGAGTGGTTTTATCAATGGTGGAATGACTGATGCAATGGTCCCTAAGCCCAGAAATGAATGTGTAAGGATGATTTTGACCTTTAATTATGGAGAGGGTTTCTTTTTATTTGTATTCCCTCATGACAGTTAGGAATTTTTATTAATATGTATGAAGATATATGGTTATAGATTTTTTTATATATATTGAATTTTGAGGTATGTTACATATGGTATCAAAGCGAGGTTTCAGCACTAAGCCTGATTAGGCTCAATACAAAACTGCTATAGAAAACAGTAAACTAACTCATGTTTATTTTGTCTTGAAAATTCTATTACACACAGAAAAGAGAAGTACAAATATATTTTGTAGGAAATATGGTAGATGCAGGAATGTCGGCAGAAGAGGAACGTCGCTCGTAACAACCTTTAAATGAAGAGGATAATCTAAGGGATGGAGAGTTCTGGGTAGATCTAAATGAAATTTAGGACAATAAATATGAATTAAAAAGGACTATGAATAGATTAATATTTGAATTAAGAAATATTAAGGAAGATAATGAACAAATTCTGAAGGCTCAAGAGGAACTGAACACTATCTTGTTAGAAAAAATCCATAATGAGGAAAAAGGGATGCTCGTATGGTAAGTGATTCATGAAGGGTTGTCTCTGGTGGACACTACATGGTTATTATATGACTAAAATAGATTAATTTATTATGGATTAATGATCAGGTATGCATGAGAATTGCTATATGAATAATTTTTTATTAATGGCTTCATGAATGAATTCTAAGAAGAAATATGAAATAAGATTAAAAGTGATATGCTATATGGAAATCATAGCATGTAACTTAGCTTTGCATGTTTCAGTAAAAATAAAAGTATGTTAAGTGATCTATGAAAATAAATTCACTTTTGATCTCCACCAGAAAGGTAACTGGTGGTAGTATTGAAGGGGTACTAGAAATATCTTAAGGGTATTTCTTGTATTGCAGTTGAAAATAAAGTACTAATCGTGTAACTGATTAAGCATGGCTCGGGTAGCTTTATTTAATAAACCTCATGTAGTTTGTTGAAAATTAAATTGTGGAATGTGAGAAGTTATTATTTCCAACCCCATTGCTGCTATATTAAGTTATCTAGGATACACATGAGTTGGATCACCCCAAGGATGAGGGAGCTCTGCAAAACTCACCAAGGTAAAGCATACGAAACAATAGTTAGTTCAACCAACCACTGGAGCTAACTAGAAGGTAACTGATCTTTTTTGATGAATGTGAAGAGGAAATACAAGACCACAAGGCATAATTTGAATGTTTACCTCTAATTAACTTGTTGGTGGGAAGCTTGGTTTAGTACTAAGAGTACTGTTAACACTTGGCGTGTTTTGCTTGGACATACAAAAGAAACTAGAAAGGTCTTGCAAGAAAATACTTATAAAAGATATAGGAACTGTAAGTAAATTTGTTCTTGTAGATTAATAACTTTACCTATCGGTGAATAGGACAAATAAGAATACTAGAACCTTTACGAATCTTGAAAGCTAATGATGTTAGATGCTTATTCATGTATATGATGTTGATATTAACATTGGTATACATGCATATGTATGTGCATATGATAATTTCCATGGATTGGTTGAAAAATTATATAGTAGGGTTAAAATTATGTTAGAAATGTTAACCCTGCACCCAATAGATGGAGCCTCTGTCGATAAAGCATTCCAGTGTCTATGACAAGATCTGCAAGGAATTCATGCGTGGGAAATATATTTTCCGAACAGAGTTCCAAATTGGACAACAGAAAACTTGGGGAATTTGGACAGAGATCGAGTGATCGATTCTCTGATCAATCGATAAACGAAGAGTGTGAATGAAACTGATCATTCCTCTAATAAATTCAACTATGAATCGCCTGAGTAAAAAATATATAACTCAAACAGATCTATGATCGAGGATAGGTTCCACAAATGGGAGTTACAAGTAAGATATAACTTTGGAATGGCTAAATCCAACTTAACCTGCACAGGTATATCTATGGGTGAGATCTGGTGAATGGGATGATCCAACTGTTAGTGGAAATTCCATTGAAGTAAAGTGCATAGAGATTAAGTTGTGGAATGTTGACCCAGAAGATCATTGTTCGTTATGACTAGAGATAAATCCAACGGCGCTGGAACATTCCCCTAGAAGGAAGAGCGCGGAAGATAAAAGGTGATTCAGGTTGTGAAATTGGAAAGTAATAGATGCAAGAGAGATTGAGATCAACTGAAAAGGTTGATCATTGATGAACATCTACAACTGTCAGGGATTCCACCAGTTAAAATTGCACATTCTTCAAAAAAATGAATGGATGCAAAATTTTATTGTAATTCGATCTATAGTAATTGAATTCCATCGTCGATCTGGGTGGATCAATATCTAACGGTCCTTAATGATTCCACTGAATCAACTCAAAAGGTGGTAAATAGTCTAGTTTGGATGCATAATTTTTATGAAAAATAGTTCCCCTCCATTTTGAATTCTGTTGTTCAACAAGATCCAAAGTAATACTAGCCGAGTTGGTTGGATTTAGAGGTTCTGCCAAATATAGAACCTGACTAAAATGCGTATCGGTCATAAGAAAGACTGTATATAGGGAATTCAGGCATCCAGATCAAAGTGCCCCTTCACTGAAATCCAACCAGTAAGCTATATGAAGCAGTGAAAAAGAAGGATGAACAGAGAATGTTTAGTTCATAAAAATATAAACATAGTATGGGGTGAAGGGCACAATGAGTGTGTGATGATATGGTATGAAGGCATGATGAACAATATTGCTTTTAATCATGGGTATGGAAGGTTTGTTACAATTACATAAACAAGGTAAAATTTTATGGTTATTTTAATGATGCATTTAAGATAACCATATAGTTTCCTGGAAATGGTAGTAACTGATCTAGTTTGAATTACTTAGTATTGTAATTTTTTAAGATTGCTTCAGGGATTAGTGTAAATCTTGTAGAGGCCCACCAAATTGATTGAATGTTTGGAAGTTACATATTTAAGGTAGAATTGACTAAAGAAATGGAAGTATAGTTCTGTCCAATAAAATAAAGACAATAATCTACCCTGTACAATGGGCCAAACGTTTGAGAAGGACCTCATGGTGGTGAAAACTAAACACAATAGATTTATAGATCCTAGATTTGGAATTTTGATATTTCCATATTGATTGTTGAATAATCTAAAAATTGTGTTAAGATGACATGTTATGTGTGGTTTTCCAGGTTGGCAGTAAGTGTAAATGATGGAGGATAAGTGCTCCCACTTACCATAGCCAAATATTNCACACACACACACACACACACACACACACACACACACACACACACACACACACACACACACACATACATATATCTAATTCTGTAGGAGACATAATTGTGAATTCATAATTTGATTGGATTAACTATGTACTAATGGTTTGATGTAAGAACCATGTCAAGAGATACATTGCAGAAAACCATGTGTGGTGGCCTGGAAGAAACAAAAGACTAAGTGGGATGATAAATTTTTCCTTGGGGAAGGTCTTGTGGGGGTTGTAGTTGTTTCCTAAGATAAAAGAAGGATATCTATGGAACCCCTTATTCAAGACACCCTGGTTACCAAAATATGATTAAAGCCTTCATAAATTAATTCTTTGGCCCAATTACAAGGGCATATTTAGTTGATTACCTGTCTAAAGGTGGAATTCTACCGGGGGAAGGCTACCTCCCTTGGGTAGAAGTTGATTATAATGATGATTTCCAAGTTCCTACAGGTATGGGTCCTTGAAAAGTGTCACAGGGACACAAAGATAATGCTCCAACATTCGTGAAGCAGGCCTGTAAATTGATTGATGTTAGGACCCGATTCATTAAAAATAAAGAGAACTAGCTATGAAACATGTACAACAAAAAATTGAAGGTTTCCCAGGATAGGAAGAAAAGTTATGATGACTTAAAAAGAACTCCTAGAGAGAGTTCCAAGTGGGTGATCATGTATACATAAAGGTAAATCCTAAGAAAAGTACCTTGAGATTGGAAAAATATTAGAAATTAGCACCCAGGTATGGTAAGGAATATGAAATTCTAGCCAAAGTAGGGTCGGTTTCATACCATTTAGCCGTGCCACCCAATTTTAAAATACATAGTGTGTTTTATGTTTCTTTATTGAAAAGATATGTTCATGATGTTTATCATGTGATTGAGTGGAATGTAATCCAGGTGGAACCAAAAGGAGAGTTCCAAATGGGGCTAGAGCGCATTCTCGACTGGAGAGAAATTTTACTCCGGAACCATACCATCTGATAGATAAAGGTGGAATGGAAGCACCTTCGTCCGGAAGAAGCTACTTGGGATATGGAAAGTAAAATGAAGGATGCATATACAGGCTTATTCCAAGAGGCTGACATGGATGAATAAAAATAAAAATTTATAACACCGAAGATGGTGTTATCTTTTAAGGGGAGGTGTATGTAATACCCTCATAATTAACAATTATTAATTCTGTTGGAAAATACTTTGATTATTATTTTGTTATTCTTTGACTAGAGGTCAAGAATAGAACATCTTGTAACAAGACATTCCTATTAATGAAATATGCTAAAGGAAAACACAAGTAGATATAGCTGTTGAAAGTGTGTTTGTTGACCCACAAGAGGAAAATGACAAGTGGAAAAGACCACTAAGTGAGAACTCAAGATGCAAGAGGCATCATCCCCCAAAATCAAGTCTGCACTCCTAGTTGAGTTTCTAAAGAGAAGAAAGCTCATAAATGACCAAGTCCTAGGAAAAATATTATTTAATAATATGTCAATGAGAAAGAGGAGGCTAGCATTGGACGAGGTTTAACATCTGTGTAATTCCAATAGATGGCGCATTAATATATTTTTCTCTTGTGGCTTAGCGAACATGCTTGGGGGGTTTTGGAGTAAGTAATTTGGCTGCTTTGTTAGTTAGTTGGGAGGAACAAATTCTCCACTTGTTTTTTCCCAGCGTTGGTGCCAGGTTCCTACTCTGTTTATTTGAATGATTTAGATGCAGTAGAATGTATATGTGAAATGTTAAATTGCAGTTATATTCTAGGTTGTACTGTTTTTACACATTCTGTAGAACCATTATCCAGGTTTTGTTATTATAGATCTGTACAATGTTAAATTGTTCTCAACGTATCCTAGATTAGGCATTCATACCTGTATCAATGATTGTTATTAATTAACTATTGTAGCAATTATTTTAGTTTTGAGTTGAATTAATTAGGTGTGACTACCTTTGATCTATTATACTGGAGTGATTTAGAATTTATAAATTCGCATCTAATGGATTGAACCCTCCGTTTTACATGGTATCAGATGTTCCCACTATGTATTTCCTATCTGTATTTGATTCTGAAAATTTACCTCAATTCTGCAATACGATTTTAGGTTGCCAAATTAATTTGAAATACTTGTTTATAGTTTAGATCTGAGTTATTTTCAGTATGGCGGTTGAGACAATTTCCATAGAGAAAAACTGTAATTTTAACTGTACAAATCCTATAATATTTTTAGCACAATCAGGGGAAACAAGGGTTGGTTGCAAACACTGGGATAAATTTCCATATTCAATTAATTTATGGTAAGTTAAATGCCAAATCAAATATAAACTCATTCAATTCGCATAGTTAAACTTTAATCCACAAAACTAGAAGTTTAACGGTCCAGATCTAACCCGCAGCAAGATCGACGATTCACAGAAGTGCGGAAGTCGAAAGATGGATCTGTGGATGTCCCGAAGAGTTGAAAGGAAACTCGACTTTCGCAATCCGCAAGGTTAGATGTTGATTTCCAAGTTTAGAAGATCAATGATTTGGATCTAATCTGTAAGGAATATTAACAGCTAAGGTTAGTCGTGAAGTTTCATTGGAAATTTCAAGTGTTTGTTTTATAAAGTTTGCGACTTTTGAGTTCCGCAGCGAAATACGGGAATTGAAAGGTGGAGAGAAGAAAGTCTACATGATCATGTTATGAAATTTATGACTTCCGAGTTCTACAACGAAAGGTGGAAAGTGGGAGACAGAAATCATAATGTCTAAGTGATCGTATTATGAAGTTTCTGTATTCTAACTTCCATGGCGGAAGGTGGGAAATGGAAGGCAGAAATAAGAAAGTCTAAGTGATTTTGTTATGAATTTTATGAGTTCTGATTTCTGTAGTGGAAGGTTGGAAGCAGAGGGAGGAAAGCATAAATTCTAAGTGATCATGTTATGAAGTTTCCAACTTTTGAGTTCCGCAGTAGAAGGAAGAAAGCATAAAGTCTAAGTGATCATGTGATGAAGTTTCTAACTTCTGAGTTTCGTAGCAGAAGGAGGAAAATGGAAGGCAAAAAAAAGAAGGTTCAAGTGTTCATTTTTATGAAATTTTGACTTCTTAGGTCTATAGCAGAAGGTGGAAAGTGGAGGGCATAAATTTGAAATACCAAGTGATCGTTTAGGAATTTTCCGATTTCTGAGTTCTTCCCAAAAGGTGGAAGGTGGAAAAGGCTTGAGAAGTATCAACTTGTGATGTTCCAATTTCTGAGTTCTGCTTGGAAGGAGGAAGGAAGAAAAGGATATTGTAGTATCAACTCGTGATGTTCCGATTTTTGAGTTCCACCTGAAAGGAAAAAGGTAGAAAAGGATTTTGTAGTATCAACTTGTGATGTTTCGATTTTCAAGTTCCGCCTAGAAGGCAGAAAGAGGAAAAAGGATTTTGAAGGTATCAACTTGTGGTGTTCTGATTTTTGAGTTCCACTTGGAAGGAGGAAGGTGGAAGACGGCCATTTTGAAGGTATCAACTATTGGTTCTCTGATTCTCAAGTTCCACCCAGAAGACAAAAGGAAGAAAAGTATTTTTTGTGCGGAAATGACTATTTTGATTGGAGAGTGGTTTTATTAATAGTGGAATGACTGATACAGTGGTCCCTAAGCCCGAAAATGAATGTGTAAGGATAATTTTGACGTTTAATTATGGCCAAGGTTTCTTTTTATTTATATTCCCTCATGACAGTTAGGAATTTTTATTTGTATGTCTAAAGATATATGGTTATAGATTTTTTTTGAATATTGAATTTTGAGGTATGTTAGAGAGGTTTTCCCAAGATAAATATTGTGTCTATCTTGTGATTATGTTTCTTTTAGTGATTCTGCATAAGTTACTATTGTGAATTTGGATTAAAAACTAATGATATCTAGATAAACATATGAAATATTAACATCGTATCAAGCTAGGTTGAATAGAACAACTTTCACAAGGTGAAATACTCTCTCCTCTCCCTCTAGAAGAAATTAGGGTTTCTGCAAATTTTGGTATTTTGAAGATCTACTTGCATATAAATTTGTTCCTCCCTACAGATCATATATTGAGCCCTATATCAAATTTTTTGAGTGGGTGTATCTATGGAAAATCCAAACCCTAGTTTTCCCTGAACAAGAAACCGATAGAAAATGATAACCAGAAATCGACATAAACTGAAATCTTGCAAGCAAGTTTTGAAGGGTTAATATTTGGAATCTCCAGAAACCAAGTGGACCATCCAACTTTCCTCAGTAAACCGCATCTCCTAGTAAGGTCAGATTTTCATTTTGATAATTTTCAATTTTTAGTGACCTCCTAGATAAGATGGCCCCAAGCACTAAGCTTGAGGACAAGTTGGAAGTCATAGAAAAATTCCTATCATGGAAGTATAGTATTGGTCTCATTTTTAGAGAGAATGATCTCGAAAAATACATAAAAGATGAAGTTACAAATCTGAAAGAACATGAAGCTAAGGAGAAGCACCGGAAGGACCTAATAAAGGCAATGAGGATCATTGTTGATTCTATCAAATATCACTTGATCCCTCTAGTGTCATCTAAGAATACACCAAAGCAAATGTATAATTCCCTTTCCAGAATGTATGAGGGAAAGAACATCAACAGAAAAATGAATTTGACAGCTAAACTAAAGGGTACCAAGATGAGTAAAGGGGAATCCATTAAATATTACTTCACAAGGGTTTCCAAGTTCAAGGAACAAATAAGTGCTAATGGAGACTCCCTTGATGAACGTGAACTAGTTATGAATGCTCTCAATGGACTCACTAGACGTTGGGATTCATTCACATAGACTCTGTGTGCCAGAAAAGAAAGTATGAAGTTTCACATTGTATGGGAAGATTGCATCCAAGAAGAATCTAGAGTAGCTAACAGAGAAGGTATACTTAGATAAGATTATCAAGATCGAGCAACCCATACTAGAAGAAGAATACAATCAAACTTCAAGAAGAATACTAACAAAAATCATAGACATCCAAAGAAGTTTCAAAGGAAAAGAGAAAACAGTTAGAAGAAAGACTACTCAAAATATCAATGTTATAACTATCATAATATAGGAAACCTTTCCAGAGAGTGTCCATCAAAGAAGAACAACAACAAAATACATCATTCTCATCTATTTGAATATGGGGATGAAGAAGAAGAAGGAAGACCTTGAAAGAGACAAACAAAGGAAGAAGATGTACACAAATATGTACTATTCTTTGTACTCTCTGGGTCTGTAATAGTTGGAGAAGATACATGGGTTATTGATAGTGGTGCATAAAAGTACATTTCAGGGAAGAAGCCAACTCTGCCAAGACTTGAAGAGAATAACTCTCCTCAGAAAGTATCATTAGGAGATGACTATCAATATCCCATCAAGGGAATTTGTGAATCAAGCCACAAACTTGACTTTGGAGCCTCCATGAAGATGAAGGAAGTACTATATGTACCAGGTTTAAAAAAGAACTTACGTTCTTCCTCAAGATTAGATAATAAAGGATATATAATTTATTTTATAGATGGGCAAGTACTCATGTGGACCAAAGGAAAGAGACTTGAATATGTTGTGGTCATTGGTGAAGAAGAAGGAGGATTGTACAAACTCAAGGGACATCCAGAAATAGGCCTTGTCCATGAGACCACTAGCTCAAGTGAACTATGGCATGGAAGGAATGCTCACATCAACTACAAATAATTAGACTATGTGAGCAAGTTGGTAACATGTTTACCATATTTTAAGATCGATCATGAATGTACTTGCAAAGGATGTTCAAGAGGAAAGAATATCAAGAATCCATTTCTGAAGAGTGAAACAAATACTAAACGTACATTGGAATTAATTCATTCTTATGTATGTGGTCATATTCCCCCCTTATATTTAAGTGGATATGAATATTATGTCACATTTATTGATGACTATTCAAGAAATACATGGATATATTTCTTGAAGACAAATGGTGAAGTGTTCAAGAAATTAAAGGAATTCAAATCCTTAATAGAGCACCATTCAGAATTAGAAGAATCAAGACACTCAGAACAAATAATGGTGGAGAATAGAATTAAAAATAATTTGAATCCTTCTGCAAAGAATCTGGAATCAAGAGGGAACTAACCACTCCCTACAATCCCCAACTAAATGGTGTTGTGGAAAGAAAGAATATAACCATTATGGAAGCAGTGAAAACCATGACTCGTGATCAAGACCTTCCCATGCATCTATGGGATGAAGTAGCAAGAAAAACTGTGTATGTGCAAAATAGATTATCTCACAGTGCCCTTGGGTTCAAGACTCTTGAAGAAATGAATACAAGAAACAAACCTGATGTGAGCCATCACAAGATATTTGGTTGTCCAGTATATGTACACATTCCAAAAGAGAAGAGAACCAAGTTGGATCCTTAAAAAAAAAAGGAATATTTGTTGGATACTGTGAAGTCTCCAAATCCTTCAGGATATACATTTCAGGATTCCATCATATAGATATTAGTAGGAATGTAACATTTGACGAATAAATAACTCTTAATAAATCCAAAAGGTGTCATCTTGAAGAAGTACATGAAGATGATATACCTCCGAGAAAGGAAGAAGTTGAACCCTCTCCTGAAATAGTAGCATTAGAAGATCATGATAATCTAGAACCTCAAGAACCCCCTACTATGGATATATCTCGAAAGAGAAAACCTGCTTGGGTAAGAGAAATTATACAAGAAGCATACAGGTATGGAGCTCCATAAGGCTCGACAAGAACAAGCAAGAGATCAAAGACATTCTTCAGCCTTGTAGCTTTGATGTGTGATCTTGTAGGTCAAGAAACTACCAGTTACGAGGAAGTTGTACAAAAGAAAGAATGGGTAGAAGCAATGGAGGAAGAATACCAGTCAATAATTAAGAATGATGTTTGGGATATAGTACCCAAACCAGAAAGCAAGAGTGTGGTATCTTCCAAGTGGATCTACAAGATAAAAATCATGTTGATGGAAGTATCAAAAAATACAAGGAAATATTTGTGGCTAGAGGATTCTATCATATAGAGGGAGTTGATTATGAAGAGACATTTTCACTAGTATCAAGGTATGCTTCCATCAGAACCATGATGGCACTTTATTCCATGGTGAAGTGGAATCTACACCATATGGATGTAAAGACAACCTTCTTGAATGGTGTGATTGAGGAAGAAGTATACATAGAAAAACCAAAAGTATTTGAAGTTGAAGACATAGTTACTCATGTATGTAAGTTGAAAAAGGCTATGTATGGACTAAAGCAAGCTCCTAGAGCTTGGTATGGAAGGATAGATAGATTCTTGAAAATATTGGGATTTACCAAAAGTAAAGTTGATCCTAACCTTTACCTTCAAGTTATAGATGATGAACCTGTCATATTATTACTATATGTAGATGATCTATTTATGACACAAAATAAAAAACAGATCACAAAAAGCAAGAATAAGTTATTGAATAATTCGAGATGAAAGATCTTAGGTTGATGCACTATTTTCTCAGGCTGGAAGTGTGGGAGAGCCCAGAAGGAATATTTCTGAACCAGGGAAAGTATGCAGTGGACATATTAAATAGATTTGATATGTTGGATTGTAAATCCATGGCCACACCCATGGATACCAACCTGAAGCTGTTATCTGATGAATCATCAGAATTAGTGGATATGACTTGGTACAAACATATTATTGGGTCGTTAATGTATCTAGTGAATAGCATGATAGATATATGCTTTGTTGTGAACACCCTAAGTTAGTATTTAGTTAAACCTAGACGTGTTCACCTGATAGCTGCAAATCATGTGATGAGGTTCCTGAAGGTACGATAGAATTTGGACTATACTATGATAGAGATCATTACTATAGATTGTATGGATATACAGATCCAGATTGGGAAGGAAGTGTTGTAAAACAAAAGAGAACCTCGAGTGGATGTTATTTTCTGGGATCTGCCATGATCTCATGGTTTAGAAGGAAACAATCCATTGTTCTTCTCAGCACGGTTGAAGCAGAGTACACAGAATCTTGCTTCGCTAGTTGTGAATCCATATGGATTCAAAATTTGATGTCAGGCCTATTTGACATGGATTTGGATACCACAGTGATTCTATGTGACAACCAGAGTTGTATAAAGATGAAAGAGAATCCTGTTTTCCATGATAAATAAAATCACATAGAAATATGATATTTTTACATAAGGGATATGGTATAGAAGGGAGATATAAAACTCCAGTATGTGATTACCGATGCATAAGTTGCTGATGTGTTGACCAAGCCTCTATCTTGAGTAAATTTTGAATACTTCTGTGAAAAGATTGGTGTAGTTCAAAAATACTTTCCTCGTAAGGAGGAACACTGATGATGATAAATAATTTCCTCACAAGGAGGAACAATGATGATGATACCAATATTCCTTGCGAGAAGGAATGCTGATGATATGAACCCTCCTCAAGAAGGGGGAGCAGGTTGATGATATGAACCTCCTTGAATAATGGGGAGTGATGATGAGAATGTCATTTGTGATGGGATGAGAGTGATGTTCTCGTAAAAAAGAGGCCATGTGTTCCTGCAAATGCTGATGAGGTCCGACATTCACTTATGGATGATAGCATCCTCTTTTTAGGATGGTCTTGCAAAAAATAACACTCTCTTAATGAGAGCGGTCCTAGATCTTACCAGCTGAGGTGGTCCTGCAGATGGTACTCTCGCATGGAGAGTGTTCCTACATTCAGTTGTAGATGTCATAGAGAATAACACTCGCTTGAGAGTGGTCCTAGATTTAATAGGCCAAGGATGGTCTACGGTGAGTCCTTATGGATGACAGGTCCTGCATTCAGTTGTGAATGAGATATGCATTTAGTTGCAAAAGATACTCTCGCATGGAGAGTATGCCTACATTCACTTACAGATGTTGTAGAAAATAAAACTATCATGGGAGTGGTCCTCGATTGAATAGGCTAAGGATGGTCTACAATGAGTCCTTACGGACGATAGGTCCTACATTCAGTTGCGAATGAAATCTACATTCAACTGCAAACTATACTCTCGCATGAAGAGTATGCCTACATTCACTTGTATATTCCTTAGAAAATAACACTCGTTTGGGAGTGGTCCTAGCTCTAAAAGGATGAGGATAGTCTACAACGAGTCCTTGCGGACCATAGGCCCTACATTCATTTGTGGATGAAATATACATTTAGCTCTAGATGATGTAGTCTGGTGTTCATTTGTGTACTATCTAGATGGTCGATGCTATGGACCCTCCTCATTAAGTGGGGGGTAGGATGATGATGATTGCATCATCCTTGGACCTATTTCCTAAAGCAATAGGGATTGATCATACTACAAAGAGATCATGTGTATTGCATATAGTGTTGCAGAAAAGGATCGAGAAGATCAAAGTGTTGCTACAAAGGACTAGAAAAGATAGAAATGTTGCTGCAAAGGATCGAGAAGATCGAAGTTCTATTGCAAAGGATAAATAATATCTAAGTGCTACTAAAAAGGATCAAGAAGATCGAAGTGCTATTGCAAAGGCTCAAGAATATCGAAGTGTTACTGCAAAGGATCAAGTGGTACAGAAGATGAAGAATTGATGCTGTAGAAGTTGATGTTCTAGTACTGAAGATATTGAATATATTCCAGTAACTGTTCCAGTTGCTGATGATTGTTGAAAAATTCCTATGATGTATATATGTATTACCTTGATACTGTTGAATATTCTCTCTCTCGTTACTCCTATAGTTGATGATGTTGTTGTCATTGGAATACCCTTCTCGTTAAGGTGTAGTGTAGAAATATTGTAACTTTGAAGAATATTATAAATGTATTTTACTGATGTACCTCAAGGGAGATGTCTTATTCCTATATCGGGAGGTTACTATTGTATTTGTTCATCATAGAGACACGAGGTGTAACCTCCATTATAAGTCGAGTCAATTTTACCCCAATGAATATAATATAATATTGTTTTGAGTCTTCCTAGGTGAAGTCGACCCAGTCAGTTTAGTCTGGCCGACTTGTTAGGGAAAACATCAAGTGTCTAAAAGGGTATAAATAGAGGAGTTTTGTTCCTTATTTAAACACACACTCACTCACTTGTGTAGCGCATAGGACAGAGAGAGAGATACATACCAACAAGGAGGAGAATACTTTTTTGGGGGGTTTTATCTTATACATCTATATAGAGCAAGTTTTGCTGGGTTTTCTTCCCCTTGAGAGTTTCCTACGATAAATATTGTGTCTATCTTGTGATTGTGTTTCTTTAAGTGATTCTTCATATGCTACTATTGTGAATTTGGATTAAACACTAATGATATCTAGCTAAGCATATGAAATATTAACAAGGTCCAATGTTTAACTCTATTCTCAAATTTCTCAACCATCCATAGTTAGTTATTAATTTTGTAACCATATGGCTTGAAAAAAAAACCCATATATTTAAAACCCTCAAGCAAACCATTGAACTTATAAAGTAGAAAAGAGGCAATCCTTTCCCTTATCTAATACTCAATTTTTCAGAATATAGAAACAAGACTTTGTTAAACTAACTTCCATTCCTGAAGCATCAAAAAATAGAGAAACAATGTCAGCGGAATACTTCCAATAATATCTTGAACCACCACTAAATAATAACACACCATCTACAAACAACAAATGAGCTATGAAGACTGATGCAGAAGTATTTACCCCTGCAATTTTACCTTCAACCTTAACTCTTGATATCATGCAACTCAAACCCTTGATGATAGTAGAAACAGAAGGGGGGATAACATACATCCCTTCCTGATACCACAAGGCCCTTTAAAAAATTCTATAGGATAATGATTAATCAACAAAACATATTGAGTTGATTCCACGCAAGACATAATCCAGTTTGTAGCCAAAAGTGGAAGACCAATATGAAGTCATAGCAGTTTCAAATTAACCCAATCAACTTGGGATCGTTAATTGACTATGGTCAAACACCTTGCACATACATGTGGTTCTTAGCAAGATGATTAACATTGATGTCTGAGTTCTTTTTTCAAGTTAAAATTAGGACCCTAAGTTTTAACCTTAGTCCTAATTTTTGGGTCATTTTTGAATCAAAGTACTAGGATTCTATTTTATATGTATAAATGTTTATGATAAGGTTTGAATTATATGATTGAACATAAGATTTGAACAAGGTTTAAATCTATCTTAATAGATTCTTTTATTTTTATATTTTTAAAGGTTTGCAAGTTTGTAACCATCCATGCAATGATAATACTAGGGCCTTGTCCTTTGTTTAGAAACATGTGATGATGGTTGTAAAAATTTACAAAGTTTTTAATATGGTTCGATAGTTATAAGAAAATGTTTAATGCTTGGAAGCTTATGAGGAAGGTTTAACGCTGCATTTGATCTTTGAACCCGTGTTTTGTGAGTTGACAACACAACCAAGGTGGCTTTAAATTCTTATTGAAGTGTCTTAACTACATTTCAGGACTCATTATGGAAACACGATATTATCCCTCCACTTTTAACATTCCTTTGTTCCATGTCGTTGGATGTGATTTTTATGGGGTTTGATAAAGGTTGGAAATTGTGTATTATTTATTGTGCCATAAAACCGGTTCTTTGGTCACTATGATGGTTATTTCACTCATGAACTTTTTTACAAACCTACTCGCTAAGGGTTATTACCTTTCTGAGGTTAATGAGTTATCCCTGGTGTGGACACAAGTTTGATTCTATGGTTATGAAGCTCATGCTGCTCATTCAATCTCTGGAATGAGCATTCTGTGGATTTTGAAGTGTATAAGTGTGGATTGAAACTGAGCCAATTTCTATAAATTTAGCTTCTGGGAATTCTGAAGGACTTATTTGTTTCTCTGTGTGGAAGGTTTAATGGTTTTTTTCTTGCATTACACTATTCGTGAGGGATATTTCTTCGATGAAGAAGAAGCCATTTTTTTAAGGTAAACTACATTATTCGTTGCAGTAATTAATTTTTTATTTATGAAGATTAAAATCTAACAAACATGTTTTTACATAGGGTATTACGATGGTGTAATGGTTGAGAAGGAAGAACCACCAGTACCCTTGAACGGTTCAAAGGTAAGGATTCAAGTTTTAATCAACATTTATATTTCACTTTTTTATATGGCATAGATTATTTCTAAGACATGTCCTGTATATGACAAGTGAAGAGGAGGAAGAGACAAGGTAATGACCTTCGTTTTTAAAATACAGTTTGTTTTTTTTGTCATTCCCAAAATGGCCATAGGATAACCTCAACTCTCGTTGCAGTTCTATATTTTGAATTGGAAAGGAGCCTATGGCCTTAATCCTATCACATTTTGAAACTGTAAGTATTCAATTTCATTTTTCAGGGTTTAGTGTTTTAATATCTCAACTTCTAGTTTACAATTTTAACTTGGATTTATTCTTCTTGTAGGGTTATTGCATGGTTTGTTGGCTATAGAAGCTAGCAATTCCATGACTTAGGTTTGAGATCATGTCCTTGAATCAAGTTTATACTTTAATCTATAGAGTACGAAATATTGATGAGAAAGGAAGATTGATACTTCCTTTAGCATATTCAGTTTATCTGTCTCAAAAAGTATTAACCTAAACTCTCATTTTTAAACATTGTTTTTACTCTCTTTCTAGCTCCAAACCTAACTCCAAATATTTTGTGTGCATGGGCACAATGCTGACATGGACCTGCCTGTAGTTGTGAGTAAAATTCCCTTCATACATAATTAAGGTATGGATAACCTATCATCCACTACTTTGAAGAGTTTTTTTTCTCCATGATTAGGGTTTTCGGCTTTTGGAAAAGAGGGCTTCTCGACCTCTACTTTCTTAAGATAAGTTTAAATGTTTTTCAACAAGATAGATCTAGTTTTTGGATCATGACTTGATGTCAGACTCATCATGGATTTTTATTAGCATTTTAATCCAATGAATTTTATTTTGGATGTATTGAACCACTGTGTGTGAAAGTTTGTTTAACCTCTAACTTCAATTTATAAACTATTGACTATTTCAATTTGTTAATATAACTAGATTTTTATAAATGTTTTCCCTAATGGCATGATCGTTGTTCACATATATACTTGTAATATTTGCTTTATATGAATCCTATTGGATCTATTACTACTTATTAACATTGATAATAGATATTTAAAATAATTTATCATATATTTAATTTATTTGAGTTATAGCAGATTTGTGGAGGGTTTTTATAGCATGATATTGAATTTTGTATAAAAATTTAATTGTGGTCACTACTAACTCTGTGCATAAATTAGTCTATAATAGAAACATGAAATTTAATATATATATATATATATATATATATATATATATATATATAATATTTGCATATAAACTGAATTTAAGAAACTAGTATCATAGTAAACATTTTTATAATTATAATTAGCAAATTTGACAATACAGGATTAATAAGATGGAACCTGTCACCATTGATGGGGAAACAAAACTAAGGTTTTCGTTCCTCCCAATCAAACTTCGATAGCAGCCAAGTTACTTTCTCTAGAACTCCCGAGCCTATTTGTTGAACCACAAGGACAAAGAATAATCAACGCTCTCTCTGCATAAGTTAGATCAATTTCCCTCCATCATAAGCCTCCTACTTATTCGATGGGTACAATACTTATTATATTTTTCCTAGGACTTTGGTCATTTATGAGACACTCGCTCATTATTGCTCCACGATGTGTCTCAACCTGATTTTAGGGAGGATGGCTCCTACATCACTTGACCTTTCGTTCAGTAGGTTTTCCACTTGTCATTTCTCCTTGCAGGTCAACAAACACTCTTGAACTACTACTTAAGTTTTTATTTTCTCAATATTTAATAATTCCTTTACATTTATTTTGAGCTCACTTGGTAAAAATCTCAAAAATAATAATTGAAAGTTGTTTAACAAATAATAAATATTCAGTGTGTTACATACACCTCCCCTTTAAAATTAACATAATCCTTGGTGTTACCTTTTAAACTTCTTCTAAATCATTTTGAAACAGAATTGGATATGCTTCTTGAATATTGCTTTCCAATTTCCAAGTGGACACTTCTGGACTGAGGTGTTTCCATTGCACCTAGACCTGTCCAATGGTATGATTCTGGAGTAAAAGTTATCTTGTGTCGAGAATACGTTCTGGTTCTACTTGAAATTATCCTTAGGGTTCCACCTATATAACATTCCAGTCAACCACATAAGTAGAATCATGAACATATTTCTTTAAAATTGATACATTAAAAAAATTATGTGCTTTTATAGTAGATGGAAATGCTAGTTGATATGCCATTGGTCCAACCTTTGCTAATATTTCAAAAGGTCCAAAATACCTAGGTGCCAATTTGCATATTTTCCCAATACTAGGAAACTTTTTCTAGGTTTCACTTTCACATAAACATGATATCATGCATGAACTCTCATGGAGTTCTTTTTAAATTGGCATGAATTTTTTCCCTATATTGAGCTACCTTTAAGTTATGTTGTACTTGTTTCACTGTTAGTTACATATCTTTCAATACTTCATGTCCTAACATTAATCTATCAACTAGACTTATCCAAGACAATATTTCAAATGGACTTAATCTAGTTGAAGCTTGGAAATGGCTATTATAATCAAACTCTAGAAGATGTAAATAATATTCCCATTTACCTGGCTTATCCATACAATATTTCAAATGGAGTTAATCTAGTTGAAGCTTGGAAATGGCTATTATATGGAAACTCTACAAGATCTAAATAGTCTTCCCATTTACCTCATTTATTTATTACGTAGATTCTAATCATATATTATTAAATCCGATTAACCCTTTTAGTTTTACCATTGGTCTCGGGATGATATGCATTACTAAAATTTAATTGTGTACCTAAACCTTTAAATAAATATTTCCAGAAATTTTTCATAAATTTTGCATCTCTATCAAAGATTACTGTTTTGGGTACACCATGCAATCTAAAAAATGTCTTCATAAAAAGATCAACAATATTAATATCTTTATATGTAGACTTAACTGGAATAAATTTGGTTTTTTTACTAAGATTATCCACCGTGACCATAATCGAGTCATTTTGTTTAGCATTTTTAACTAACCCTAATATAAAATCCATACTAATAATCTCTTAGTTCCATTTCACAATAGGTAATGGTTGTAACAATCTGGATAGATGTTTATGTTTAGCTTTTACGTTCTGACACTCAATACATCTAGCTAAGTATTTTGCAACTTTATTTTTCATGTTAGACCAAAAAAAGTCTTTTCTTATCATGGTAATCATTTTCTGATATCTATGATGTCATGAATACAATATTTTATGTAACAGATTCCTAACGATTGGTTTAATTTCTTCTGAGTTAGCTATAGACATTCTTCTTTTATGTAATAACAATCCTTTTTTGTTCAAACTGAATTATGGTTTTACATCATTTACTTCATTTTCTGCTATCTTCTCTTTTTAATTTTTAATTAATCTTTATCAAACTTTGCTACGTCTTCAATTTTATGTTCTAAATATTTCTCACATCTGCTACTTCCAATTACATATAACATATTTGCATGACAACTTAAATCGTCTGCTACTTTATTTTCTTTCCCTTTGATATGTTTTATTTCAAAGTCGTATTCTCTTAAGAAGGATAACCACCTAGCTTGTGTAGCATTAAGGTTTTGTTGGTCAAATAAATATTTCAGACTTATATCATGAGACATTAATAAAAATATTCTTCCTATAAGATAGTGTCACCACATCTTAAGGGAATGTATGATAGCAACTAATTCTAGATAATGAGTAACATAATTATTTTCATGTCCTTTAATCTTTCTAGACTCATAAACTATAAATTAATTTTCCTCAATTAATACTCTGCCTAAACCTTCTTTACATGCATCCGTACATAAGACAAAGTATTTGTATGTAGCAACAATCTTTAGGATATGAGTTGTTGTTAATAAGTATTTTAATTTATTAAAACTTTCTTCACATTATTCCTTTCAATCAAATTTTGTACCTTTCTTTTGTAATGAGGTTATAGGATATGTAATTTTAGAAAATCCTTCAATGAATTTATGATAATAGCCAGTAATCTCCATAAAATATCTTATATCAGTTACACTATTAGGAACATGCCATTCCATGATAGCTTTAATTTTACCGGGATCTAATAATATTCCTTCTTTAGACACCAAATGTCCTAAATATTGAATTTTATCTTTGAAAAAATTTACATTGCTAAACTTGACAAATAATTGTTGTTCTCTTAAGACTTGTAAAAATATTTTTAAGTGTTCTTCATGTTCTTGTTTATTTTTAGAATAAATTGATATGTCGTCGATAAAGACGACCACAAATATACTTAAATACTTACTTAATATGTTGTTCATAAGATATGTCAGTGGGATAGCTCAAGTCGTTGAGTGATGTAAGTTGTGAGCAGAAGTTCTTCGGGTCAAATCCCTGGGTGTCTTTACATTGATATATAAGGGCCTCACTAGATGTCCCCATCGGGCTAGCTCCGTACTTAGAGAGAAGTGTGAGGCCCCTTCGGGTGTTACCCCCGTGATCTATTCTCGTGGATGAGCAGCCCCCTCGAGGTTTGTGAACCACATTGTAAAAAAATATGTTTTTCATTAGACACATAAAATTTGATGGTGCATTTGTTAACCCAACGAGCATTATGACAAATTCATAATGACTGTATCTGGTTTAAAAGTCGTTTTAAAGATATCTTCATCTTTAATCTGTACTTGATGATATCCAGATCTCAAGTCTATTTTATAAAATATTGTTGGTCCTCGAAACTGATCAAATAAATAATCAATGCGAGGTAGGGGATATCTATTTTAATTTTAATTTTATTTAGTTGTGAATAATCTATCCATAATCGTGAAGTACCACCCTCTTTATTTACAAATATCACTAGTGCTCCCCATGGGGAAACATTTGGTCAAATGTGCTTTTTGTTGCCGCATTTGACACACCTGGATCATGTGGCAGAAATATTCAAGCCTCTTGGTGTGTCCTTGGGGGCAAGTCTCGAGTCAAGGTTGTCACCTTGTTCTTGACTCCTCCATTTAGGCTCAAATCCTAACGAAGCCAAGGGGGGTAGACACTATTAAGTTACTAAGGCTAATTACTTAGTATGGTGATGTTAAACTGAATGAATTACTTAGGAGTTTGAAATTTAACCATAAACAACCATAGATGACAAGATACAAAATGAGTGCACGAAAGCACAATGCTGAGACACAATCTATATATATATATATATATCAAGAAAATAACCAGTGCCTTAAAATGGAGTCAAAATAAAATCAATGTACTTGCATGTGCTTGGAGTGAATGTTTTGCAATTGCCTCTTGGTACATTTTAAGTTAATGTGAAATATGAGTTCATTAAAATTAGGCAAAGGGGTGGATTCCAGATATACCTGAGAGTACTTGGAGTATGTCCAAAACTAAACCTTCACGGCTACCCACAAGGAATATGTGGCCTGAATGGAGTCTCTGGGGCTATTGTTCATAACGCACCCATTAGGGTGTGACAGAGATTGGCACCCCAAGGTCACTTTTCGGAAGTTCCCGCTTCCTTTGGGTATTTTGCCATTGTAATGGTTTGATCTAGGTGTTGGATTTTCACCTGATGGTTTGTCAATTTGGGAGAGTGAATCCTAATTATACTAGTCACTCAAGTTCTTTTGATACAGCTTGACTGATTGGATGAACCGCAACCAAGTGCAAAGAATACACACCAGAGTCTTGTCAATTTTAGTAAATTTTGAGATGGATGTTCTTGTTAAAAAGAAAACCCTCCAGGAACCTCTTTCGGTCCAAGTGGACCTCAATTGGGGAATCGAGGAGGGTTTGATTTTATTATGGTTACTAAAACAAATGATGATAGCAAATGAAACATAAAAATATAATCAAACCACAATTTTCTAATTAGACTACCATGGACCTTTCTTCACCTTTTAGCTCAAAAGGAGGCTCGTGGGGTAATTATTAAAGTTACTTTGAAACCAATAGAAATGGAATATGGAAATGATTTTAAATCAAAGTATGTTACCCTATAGATTATTACTACGCTAGATTGAAAAAATATGAACGAAAAGAAAAAAATGACACGGACATAAATCCCCCCAAGGGGGATGGGGAATGGGCTCGAAAGAGCCTATTCAGAATTTTTTTTAGTACCAGTGGTTAAAATATCAGCAAACAGATATGATGCCTCTTGATTCTTATACAGAATGAACCCAAGAGCTTACAAAGTGCAAAAATTAAAGATTTCAGTAAAAAAGGGAGACCCCTGGGGGGATTCAGAAGGCCCAAAGGTCACTTTCGAATAGAAGCTCCTCCTCTTTTATTTTATGCCTGATAAAAACCAGCAAGATTATTATACTGAAATATTCCCAAAATCACTCTGAAAGTACCTTTGGGACAACTTACTTTTAACCAAAAAAAGCTAAGTTAAAACTAGTTAAAAAAGGTAAAAATGGAACCAAGGAAAGCAAGCTTTCCTTGGGATATTGGCTTGCCTTTTAGGAAGCCAATATGATGTGCACTGATTGCTATATTTATCTTTTATAACAGAAAATAGAAATCTAATGCATGCAATCTACAAATTCTCTTTAAAATTCCATGCAAAAAGGATGATTTCCCTAAACCTAGATCTAGAATGCTTATGAAACCTTTTAAGAACAAGATATAGATTATGGGATTTGAGGAGATACATCTCTGTTAAATTTACTTTAATATAATATATCTAAACAATATCAAATCTCTAAACAAAGTAACGAGGTAAAAAAATTGATTTTGGAGGAGGAAAAGGAGAAGAGAAGTGCTTGTTGCTGAAGCAGATCTACAATGGAAACTTGTTAGTGGAATACAGAGGGGCAATGTCTTCAAAAATATTTTGGATGTACAGTGGAGTCAAACTAGATCCACAACTGGTCCAATCCTTTCTACCTAAAAGCTAAACACACAATCTTGCACGAAACCTCATGAGAGCTGGATATATATATATGAAAAAGAGACAAGAATTACATGCAAATAAACTTATTAAACATGTATAATCTAGATATTATAATTGTATATGCTATGAGATATAATAAAAACAAGTAACCTTACTTGCCCAACTATACTCCTGTTGATTCAGCTGAATCGTTCAAGCTAGACAGGGTTCAGATGCAGAATTTGAGAGAAAAGCCGTCAACATCAATAGCCATAAGATAATGCTTAATCCACACATATGAGAGAATTACACCATTTGGCCTCCAAAGATTCTTTATTTCAACAAACAAAAGATTAAAATAGTATTACAGTAGAAAGCCCTTCAATCCAACTCTAACTAGCTTGGAAGAGGAGGCTTATGCTTTGATTTATACAAAAACCAGGAGATCCAGCCCAGGGGGGCGCAAATCCCAAGGAGATAGATAAAATCAGCTGATGGAGAGTCAATAAATGCAGATCTGAAGCTGAACTGAGCCTACTTGTCAACTTGGGGGTTGATTGAGCTAACACATCAACCCATAAATTGACACATCAGTCCACAGAGCATCTAGGAGAGTCCACATGTGTGGAGGAGAGAGAGAGGGCACAATTCCCCATAAATACTGTTGAAGATCAACTCTGGATATGATTTGATCACCTCCTTCAGTCAAGGATTTGTCAGATCCAGTCAATCTGGTTCAGATCTGACTGATTTCAATCAAATCGGCTGAGAATCCACTGATCTATGATTCTTGATTTGCTCCATTATTCATCAATTTATTAATTAAAATAATCAATAATTGATTTTTGGGGCTTTCTGACCTGAGTGATGGAAAATCACTCAAAACTAGAAAATAGTGGGACCATGGGTTTACATGGTGCTCTTAGCTTGAAAATGAGCACCTACATGACTAAAACTGATTATTTGGCCCACTTTTATTACAAAATCAATTTTTCCAATTAAACTATTAAAAAATAGCCTAAGTTTTGGAAAAATTAAATTTTAATAAAAAACACCGAAAAAACTAAAAAATTGAAAAATTGAAAAAACCTAGGGGGCCTTAGACATGTTCATCTGACTCGACCATGATGTCTAGCATGTTTATACTTTGACACATAGACTCTAATAACCTCAATAGGCCTAAATGCCAAGCTAACCACCCCAACTTTGGAGGTATGGAGTGAAAAACTCAGAAATTATCAGTCATTTATTCAACAACCAATAATAACCAACAGAAAAAACACCCTGGGCTGATCAGATTGACAAATAAAGTCTAAGAGACCGAGTCTTTTATAGACACTATCATGCTAGAATATTTATTACAATTCCCCCATGGGGTATGAACATGTGATATAGTACAACAAGAACTTCCCAGAAGTACTTCCAAAGGTCTTCTGAAGTCCGAACAAGTTATCCTTGTCCGTTTCACTAGGATCACTTGATAAAAAACCACTAAGTACAACTTAGGTGGTAACATTCTTGCTCCATCTAGGGACACATTCTCTGACTGATCTTCTGTTCAGATGAGAGGATGTGAGAGTTCTGGAATCTCTCGGTCCTGCATAGCAATTAGAGTTTGTTAGTAACATGTATGTATAAAAAATTAACTATAAAAGCAAACTGATGTACATAATTTATCTATGATGTACAAAAGGGAATATTTTACAAAACTAATATACAAAGGAAAATTTTCAAACATGGTACAAAATAACTATAATACAAAAATATCTATGATACAACAACATGGTATATCAATTTTAGAAATACATGCAGGGCACGGTTTAGAAATTGGCCCTGAAACCACCGATGCCAATAAAGGCATCAAACTGTCTCGACGAAAAACAACTTGAGGAGGAAACCATTCACTGGCAGGCTCAACCTTTCTCCTTCTAGGTCATTTAGATAGAAGGAGTTCATTCCTGCTATTTCATCGATGATGTACGGTCCCAACCATGAGCTGTCGAGCTTTCCATGTTTCCTAGGTTTCTCCCATCGTTTGTCCCAACGCAAAACTATGTCACCTACTTGGAAGGATCATGGCCGAGTAGACTTATCAAAGGTTCTCTTGACCTTGTCTGAGTTTCTGATACTTTGTTCAAGAGAATTTCTTCTACTCTCATCTAGCTCGATCAACTAGTTTATTCTATTCTGAATGGCCTCTTGATCCAAGCTAAAGGTCTGGAGAAGTTGATAAGCTAGAATCTTTAAATGGACTGGTAAGGTGACATCTAGGCCATATACTAGTTCGAAAGGGCTCCTCCTGGTTGAGATTTTATTGGTGATTCTATCGGCCCGTAATGCTAATTTGATATTGCTATCCCAAGCATTCTTATTGTCACCCACAATTTTCTTGATTATGGTAATTGAGTTCTTGTTACTTGATTCAGCTAGACCATTTCCTTGGGTGTAGTAATTGGATGAGTGGGATAGGACAATGCCGTATTTGAAGTAGAAAGAGGATATCTTAGAGGAAACAAAGCACAGGCCATTATCCGTGATGATTCTGGCTGGCACACCGAATCTTGTGATAATCTTATCTTCTAAGAAATCCATGACTATAGCATCGGTTGCCTTCTTGGTGGGTATCACCTCTACCCACTTGGTAAAATAATCAGTGGTAGTAAGAATCCAATAATAACCATTGCTTGAGTTATCTTTGAACTTACCAATGAAATCAAGCCCCCATTGCTAAAAAGGGGCTTGGACTACTATTGTATTTAAAGGCAGGGCTTTCATTTGTTGATTTCCAGTGAATAACTGACACTGGGGGCAAACTCTGACAGCCTTGTGCACGTCTGAAAATAGGTTTGGCCAATAGTAGACTGCTCTAAGGATTTTATGGGTGGTTGTTTTTGCTACAAAATGTCCACCACAAAATCCTGAATGGAACTCAACCATGATTTTCTTGGACTCAGGTTCATCGACACATCTAAGTATCAAACCATCGGGGTTTCTCCAACCCAAACCATCTTTTGTCAAACAATACTTAGTTCCTTTTAACCTTAATGCTCTTCTTTTATGTCTGAGTAAGTGATCAGGGCATGTAAGGTTGCGGAGGAAAAATACGATGTCGGTGTACCAAGGGTGCTGCTCTAATATCTAAAGCTCGTCTGATACACTTTGTTCTGAATCACTGTTCTCACAGATTATTCCTAAGGCCTTTTCATTTCCTTGGGTCAACATCTTTGCAAGACCTTGTCCCTTAATTAACTTAGTAGGTTTTATCTCTAAGTCATATTCTTGAATCTTTGAAACCCACTTACCCCTGATTCCTAGACAATCCTGTTGAGACATGATATCCTTGACAGCTGCATGGGGTACATATCCAATGATTTTAGAGTAATCTATATAAGTTCTGAAATGTTTAAGGGACTTGAAAAGAGCATAGGCCTGTTTCTCAATCGTGGTATACTTCAACTCTGAATTTTGCAAGGCTCTACTCATAAAGGCTATAGGTTTCTCTTGTCCCTCCTTATTCTTTGGAAGCAAAACACCGGCAATGGTGTCTTCTGAGGCAAAGGAAAAAATCTAGAATTCCCTGGAATAATCTGGACTAATTAAGACCAGGGACATGGATATGGAATTCTTGATAGACTTGAATGCAACTTTCCCTTCATCCGTCCACTGAAACTTAGCATCTTTATTTAATATTTTTGTAGAGGTTTCATTAATTCTGCTAAATTTGGGATGAATCTTCTTATGGAATTGATCTGACCATTAAAAGACTAGAGAGCTTTTAGATTCTGAGGCAAGGGGACTTTCTTAATGGCTTCAACTCTCTCAGGATCAACCTTGACACCATCCTTAGAAATGATGAGACCCAACAACTTGCCTTCATCAACTCCAAATATTGACTTGGCGGGGTTCAAGGAAATGCCATATTTCCAACATCTTATAAAAACCTGCCTAAGATGACTTATGTGGTCAGATATTTCCTTTGAAAAAATAGTTAAGTCATCTTGATATATTTCGATTATTTTGCCTATAAATTCTTTGAAGGCAAAATCCATGGCTCTTTGGAAGGTGGCACCAGCATTCAATAAGCCAAAAGGCATTCTTAAAAATTTATAGGTACCCCAAGGTGTGGTGAATGTAGTCTTATGTTGATCCTCCTTATTTACCAACACCTGGTTATAACTGGAAAATCCATCCAACATGGACATCATTCCTGATCCTGTTACTCTTTGAAGCAATGTTTCCATGTCGGGTAATGGGTAATTATCTTTGAGGCATGATGTATTCAGATTTATAAAATCTATACATATTCTAATTGACCCATCCTTATTTCTGACAAGAACTAAGTTGGAGCACCAAGATGAATGTCTTGTAGGTGCTATTATCTCCGCTGCTAACATCTTCTGATTTATTCGCCTAATTTTTTGTCGGAAAGGTTTGACCTCCTTAGCTTCTTCTGTGAGGGGAATAGTGTGTTGAAACACATCCTCCTGGTAGGCTTTAAGCTCATCATAACTAAAGGCCAACACATCTCTATACTCTTTGATTAAGTTGATCAAATTGTTCCTTTCCTTTTCCGAAGTACCCTTTCCAATTTTTATTAACTTGGGATCCTTGTCAGTTCCTATATTTATTTCCATATAATTCCCAATTTTTATTTCTTCCTTTTGTTTTTTATGGTGATCCTGTTGATCGAAAAGATTCTTGAAAGCTATAAGGCTACTCGGGATTTGATTCCTTACATTATCCTCACACTCCTGATACTCTTTACCCTCCTACTGATAACTGATCTTGCAACCTTCAAACTCTTGTAGATTGTGGATGAATCTCAAGAGTTGCTCATCATATTTGAACACCTGCTAGTGATCTATATTATCTGGAATTGAAGGTCTGAAATTAATTTCCATCTTTCCATTCCCACTAATCATTTCATCCGATGGCTGGAGGGTGGATGCTATTACTACTAATTTATCTGCTAACCCATTCATTTCCCTATGGATCTTTTGAATGTTAAGTGCATCAAACCATTCCATAGTGTCCCATGTGGCATTTCTATACTTTCTTAGTCTGTCATTTTTGCATTGATACTGATTCTTAATTTGGAGGAAAACTAAATCTGAATCACCTTTTATGTTCAACATCTTTATCCCCATATCTTTAGCAGTTTCTAACCCTAGGAGCAATGCATGATACTCATCTACATTGTTTGATGCTTCAAACTCTAACCTGAACGCAAAGTTGTAGATTTTATCTGAAGGAAAGATGATCACGATGCCCACACCTTTTCTGGTTTTGGAATAAGACCCGTCAAAGTACATTTTCCAAACTTCATCGATCTTTTCATTTTTAATGTTTTCCTTAATAGGGGCCATGAAATTTGACAAAATAGCATAGTTTCCAAAGTTATCAGTAAAATGAACAAATTCATTTCTGGGCTTCTTAGGGTTTTCTACATGTCGTTTCCTTAGATTTTCTCTGTGGAGAATCACCCTAGTGTTCTTTGATGCAGGTAGAGTAGCATATTTCCAATCCATTTGAATGTGCCCACCAAGATTTGTGACCCATTTTCTGGATAGCAACATCCCCCAATTATCTGGAACATCTATCACCACCACATCCATCGACATGTCAATATCAGGATACTTGGCCAACTTAACTTGTAAATTTAAGATTATCCCTACCACTTCAACTTCTCTTGCATCCATAGCACAAACATTGTGGTAGGGTTGGGTGACCCTTAGATTTAACTGTTCCATTACTTTTCTTGTCATGACATTTGATGAAGCACCTGAATCTAACATGTAGTTATGAAGGAGCAAGTTATCAACTAAGAGGGAGACATAAAAAGGTGGGTGGTCTTCTCTTCTCAAATCAACACTGTTGAGGACTATAGGCATATCTATAGGTTCAATATGTTTAGCTTCAAATATAGCATTTCTATTAGGAAGAGAATCCTCTTTGATAATATTATGAGCTTTACTTTGACTATCCTCTAAGGCTTTCAACAACTTTTCTTTTTGACCAGGAATTTTAAGGACATCAGTTGCATAAACATGAATCTTAGCACTACTTATCCATTCTCCCATATCAATATTTGATTCAGGGAAAATAGGAGGATTTGGGAGGGGAGGAGCGGTTACCTTTGGCTTGTACTGTTTAGACAGTGATGGCTTCTCCTTTCTTTGATACACTGCTCCCTTGAATCTATCCTCCTTCATTTCTTTAATTGCTTCTGGAGAAGGCATTACACCATAAAAGTTGGAAAGGAGATCCTTCTCGTAACTGCAATCCATGGCCTGCTGCCAATGCTGGTTTGATAAAGGATAGGTTTGGCCTACCATGTACACATGATCAGACTCGCCTGATGTTGTTTCCTGATTACTGACCTCGGCCATTCCATGTTATATAAATTGGTTTTCTATATAGCAAGTGCTTTCTTGGTGGAATTGATCACAAGGTCTACACCATGGAATGACTTCTTCTACCAAGTTAGTTGAGTCTAACTGGTTTGGAATCCTAGGTTCTTGTTGAGGAGCTTTCTTCTGATACACCTGATTCTGTTTAGGATGAAAGTTCCTAGGTCCATTATTTCTTTCCATTGTGATTATGCTGTTCTGAATATGATTCAAATGTATAGATTGATTTGCCATGATTTGGTTCTAACTAGTAACCAATTCTTTTATCATGTTAGTTACCTTTTCCATGGGGTCTTTAGAGGTTGCCTTTTCCTCTAATTCAACGGATTTCCCTTATCTTTGTTGTATGAAGTGTTTCCCCTAGTGTAATTTGGAATGTTGGATTTTCCTGAAGACTGCATATTCTTTTCTATTTTCTCGACCAATTCTTGAGTAGTTTTTAGATCGGCCGACTCTTTGTCCCTTCACTGGTACCTCAAATCACCAGTGAAAGCTTTGATCTAAGATATGAGGATGGAGGAATCCCTTGGCTTGATTTCTCTAGGGAGTTCCTCAACCACATGCCTGAACTTAGTATTAAATTCATCAATGGTTTCATTCTCCATCTTCTTTATGTTATGGAGGGCAGCAAGCATATGTCTTGGTTATTTATTTCCCACCCATTTCTTATTAAAACCCTCTAGGAATTCATTAAGAGTTTTATATGAATCATCACCAAGGTCGGAGTACCATTCTGCAGCATCATCCTCTAAGGATAAAGCAAAAAGCTTCATTTTGACATCTTCATGGTTATGGGCAGCATCATTGCAGTAATTGACCAGGTGCTTATCAAACTTTCAGATGTGAGACTTGGCAGTGATGGCATTATTTCCCTTGAATATGGGGAGCTTCTTGATAGCATCATTCGAAATGTCATGAGGACTACCTGCTATCTAAGAAAAGTCAAGGGGTTTGAAAAATTCCGTCATTTCTTGAGATTGGAAGGTATGACTCTCTACAAATATGTGATGGATATCTGAGAGGGATTGGTCTCCTAAATTTTCAAGGTTTCTAAGAGAAGTCTGCGTATTCAATCTTTCCCTAATAAACCTTTCGGGATCAGGGAGAGGATTGAATAATTGTCAGCGGTTTCTTCGGGTAGAAATTCTTGAAGGGATGTTAGACAGTGGAGTCGCTAGATGGATCGAGTTCTAATTTTTATGTTTTTTAAAGACTAGATCAATCAAACATTTTTATCTTTTTAGTTGTTTAGAAAAAAGTTAAAGTAAGTCGTACTTGGGAATAAAAAGATTTATCGCCGACAACGGTGCCAAAAAGTGTTGCCACCTTTCACACACCTGGATCACGTGGTAGAAATCTTCAAGCCACTCGGTGTGTCCTTGGGGGAAAGTCTCGAGTCAAGGCTATCACCTTGTTCTTGACTCCTCCGTTTAGGCTCAACTCCTAACGGAGCCAAGGGGGGTAGACCCTATTAAGCTACTAAGGATGATTTCTTAGTGTGGTGATGTTAAACTGAATCAGTTACTTAGGAGTTCGAATATTTTAACTATAAACAATTGAAGATGACAAGATACGAAAATAACACACGAAAGCACAAAGCTGATAAACAATATATATATGAAGCAAAAATGACCAGTGCCTTAATAATGGAGTCAAATCAAAGAGATCAATGTGCTTGCATGTGCTTGGAGTGAATGTTTTGCGATTGCATCTTGGTATGTTTTAAGTTAAAATTGAAGTATGGATTGATTAAATTAGGCTAAAAGGGGGACTCCAGATATACCCGAGAGTACTTGGAGTATGTCCAAAACTAAACCTTCACGGATACTTGCAAGGAATATGTGGGCTGAATGGAGTCTTTGGGGCTATTGTTCATAACACACCCATTAGGGTGTGATAGAGATTGGCACCCCAAGGTCACTTTTCAGAAGTTCCTGCTTCCTTTGGGTATTTTTCCACCGTAATGGTTTGATCTAGGTGTTGGATTTTCACCCGATGGTTTGTCAATTCGGGAGATTGAATGCTAATTATACTAGTCACTCAAGTGCTTTTGATACATCTTGACTGATCAGATGAACCACAGCCAAGTGCAGAGCATACACACCGGAGTCTTGTCAATTTTAGTAAATTTTGAGATGGATGTTCTTGTTAAAAAGAAAACCCTCTAGGAATCTCTTTCAGTCCAAGTGGACCTCAATCGAGGAATAAAGGAGGGGTTGATTTTATTATGGTTACTAAAACAAATGATGATAGCAAATGAGACATAAAAAGATAAGAAAACCACAATTTTCTAATTAGACTACCACGAACCTTTCTTCACCTTTCGGCTCAAAAGGAGGCTCGGGGGGTAAGTATTAAAGTTACTTTGAAACCAATAGAAATGGAATATGGAAATGATTTTAAATCAAAGTATACTACCCTACAAATTATTACTACGCTAGATTGAAAAAATATGAACAGAAAGGGTGATTCCATGAAGATGGGTAACACTTTTTGGCCAAATTTGGCGATGAAAACCTGATTTTTTACTCATGTGCTAGATAGAAGCCCTCAAAACGCATATATGCCTTGTGAATTTTGAATTGCAGTAAAAAAACAAATTGTAGAATATTATGTTGGCTTCATAGTGATATTTTTTAAAAATATTCCGATGTCATTTAATGTGTGAATTTTTTCATTTAATGAACTGTGTGACCTTAAAAATTTGAAGAAGCTAATAAGTGGCTCGTGTCCACGTAGAGTAATTCAATCTTGCATTAATAATTTAAAAAAAATAAATATATGAGCATGATCTACATAAAATGCAGTGTGATGTGCATATTTTTTTGTTAATTTTTTTCGCATTATACAATTATTTATTATTTTTCGAAAGTGACCACATTCGATTTCAGCATCGTTTTAAACACATATTTGTCCACATAAAGGAATTTTTTCTATTTTTTGAAAAATTGAAAAAGCAAAGATACCCTTTTGAAGAGGACACGTCGATATGTGATGTGTGCATTTTTAAGAATTTTTTGGCTATGTAGTTTTAACTCTGCGGATTTTTCTTTGAGCTGCTTTGAAGTTGCAGTGTGGTTTTCTAAGTATAAGTTTTAGAAGTAATTAAAAAATAAATATCATATGAATGCCAAAATGCGTGTATGATACCTCAATGGATAGAAGATTCGTTGGTGAATTTATCGGTATCAAATCCACTCAGTTATGTGCTAGGAATGGCAGGGTTTACACCTCTGCAAGCCACATGAAATTTTCCATTTGTTTGAATGAGGGCTAAGTCTGTTTTTTTAATCCCTCGACCGAGGTATTTAAATACCTCGATCGAGGTATTTAAATACCTCGACCGAGGTTTTGTAAAGCCCGCAATACCTCGGTCGAGGTATTTAAATACCTCGACCGAGGTATTTAGATACCTCGGTCGAGGGCTTAACAAGCCCTTGGTCGAGATATTAAGACCTCGGTCGAGGGCTTAACAAGCCCTCGATAAGCCCTCGACTGAGGTGTGTTTTTCTGTTTTTGCCGAAATTCACTTGCCAAAAAGTGTTACCCAGGTCCGTGGATTCACCCAAAAGCAAAAAATGACACAGACGCAAACCCCCCCGGGGGGGATGGGGAATGGGATCGAAAGAGCCTATTCAAAATTATTTTTATTACCAATGGTTACAATATCAGAAAAATGATATGATTCCTCTTGATTCTTATACAGAATGAAACTAAGAGCTTACAAAGTGCAAAAATTAAAGATTTCAGTAAAAAAGGGAGATCCCTGGGGGGATTCAGAAGGCCCAAAAGTCACTTTCGAACAGTAGCTACTCCTATTTTCTGTTATGCCTACTAAAAAAAATTAATCTTATTAGACTAAAATATGCCCAAAATCACTTTGAAAGTACCTTTGGGTCAGCTTACTTTTAACCAAAAAAAGCTAAGTTAAAACTAGTTAGAAAAGGTAAAAAGGGAACCAAGGAAAGAAAGCTTTCCTTGGGATCTTGGATTTCCTTTTAGGCAGCCAATATGTTGTGCATTGATTGCTATATTTATATTTTATAACAGAAAACATAAATCGAATGCATGCAAGCTACAAATTCTCTTTAAAATTCCATGCAAAAAGGACGATTTCCCTAAAGCTAGATCTAGAATGCTTATGAAACCTTTTAAGAACAAGATCTAGATTATGGGATTTGAGGAGATAGATCTATGTTAAATTTATTTTAAGATAATAGATCTAAACAATATCAAAGCTGTGAACAAAGTAACCAGGTAAAAAAATTGATTTTGAAGGAGGAAAAGGAGAAGAGAAGTGCTTGTTGCTGAAGCAGATCTGCAATGGAAACTTGTTAGTGGAATACAGAGGGGCAATGTATTCACAAATATTTTGGATGTATAGTGGAGTCAAACTAGATCCACAGCTCGTCCAATCCTTGCTACCTGAAAGCTAAACGCACAATCTTGCACGAAACCTCATGAGATCTGGATATATATATGAAAAAGAGACAAGAATTACATGTAAATAAGCTTATTAAACATGTATAATGTAGATATTCTAATCATATATGCTATGAGATATAATAAAAACAAGTAACCTTACTTGCCCAACTATACTCCTATTGATTCAGCTAAATCATTCAAGCCAGACAGGGTTCGGATGCAGAATCTGAGAGAAAAGCCGGCAACATCAATAGCCGTCAGACAATGCTTAATCCACACATATGAGAGCATTACACCATTTGGCCTCCAAATATTCTTTATTTCAACAATCAAAAGATTACAACAATATTACAATAGCAAGCCCTTCAATCCAACTCTAACTAGCTTGAAAGAGGAGGCTTATGCTTTGATTTATACAAAAACCAGGAGATCCAGCCCAGGGGGGGCGCAAATCCCAAGGAGACAGATCAA
The DNA here is from genome assembly GCA_001517045.1 of Pseudotsuga menziesii. Lineage (NCBI taxonomy): Eukaryota > Viridiplantae > Streptophyta > Pinopsida > Pinales > Pinaceae > Pseudotsuga > Pseudotsuga menziesii. The sequence goes on along the minus strand of LPNX010590206.1, from coordinate 244,207 downwards.
ATCAGCTGATGGAGAGTCAATCGATGCAGATAAGAAGCTGAACTGAGCCTACTTGTCAACTGGTGGGCTGATTGAGCTGACACATCAACCCATAAACCGACACATCAATCCACAGAGCATCTAGGAGAGTCCACACGTGTGGAGGATAGAGAGAGGGCACAATTCCCCATAAATACTGCTGAATATCAACTCTGGATCTAATTTGATCACCTCCTTCAGTCAAGGATTTGTCAGATCTAGTCAATCTGGTTCAGATCTGACTGGTTTCAATCAAATCGGCTGAGAATCCACTGATCTATGATTTTGGATTTGCTCCATTATTCATCAATTTATTAATTAAAATAATCAATAATTTATTTTTGGGGATTTCTGACCTGAGTGATGGAAAATCACTCAAAACTAGGAAATAGTGGGTCCATGGGTTTACATGGTGCTCTTATCTTGAAAATGAGCACCTACATGACTGAAACTAATTATTTGGCCCACTTTTATTACAAAATCAATTTTTCTAATTAAACTATTAAAAAATAGCCTAATTTTTGGAAAAAATAAATTTTAATACAAAACACTGAAAAAACTAAAAAATTGAAAAATTGAAAAATTGAAAAAACCTAGGGGGACTTAGACATGTTCATATGAATCGACCATGATGTCTAGCATGTTTATACATTGACACATAGACTCTAATAACCTTAATAGGCCTAAATACGAAGCCGACCACCCCAACTTTGGAGGTATGGAGTGAAAAACTTAGAAATTAGCAGTTGTTTATTCAACAACCAATAATAACCAAGGGAAAAAACACCCTGAGCTGATCGGATTGACAAATAAATTCTAAGAGACTGAGTCTTTTACAGACACTATCATGCTAGAACATTTATTACAATTCCCCCATGGGGTATGAACATGTGATATAGTACAACAAGCACTTCCCAGAAGTACTTCCAAAGGTCTTCTGAAGTCCAAACAAGTTATCCTTGTCTGGTTCACCAGGCTCACTTGATAAAAAAACCACTAAGTACAACTTAGGTGGTAACACTTTTTATCAATCAAATCTTGTCTTTGTGATTTTTAACCCATTAAGCTCCAAAATGTTCATATGATATGGAGCTTTCAATGCTGGTAACTCCCCCAGTAGCAAATCAATTGTAAATTCTATTTCTCTTTTTGTAGGTAATCCGTGAATTTCTTCTAGAAATACATCTTTAAAATATATTTAGAATTGGTATGTCTTCTAATTTTTCTTGATTATTTTTCTCTCTATCATCTATTATGCGAACTACAAATATCTTTCAACACTTATGAACATACCTTTTCATTTGTAAATTTGAAATTTCTCTTATAGTGATTTTCCTTGGAATTCCTTTTACGACAATAGTATTACTTTATTCGTCTAAACATGAAAATGTTTTATCATAACAACCTAAAATAAATCTATGCTTCTCTAAACAATCCATTCCCATCAACAAGTCATATATCCTAAGGGTAGAATATTTAAATCAACTTGCGTCTTAAAACCATTCATATCAAATACACAATTTTTCACAAAACTAGTTACTTTTCTCTCTGTTCTTGTAGCAAGTTGAACTAACCAAGAATTTTCAATTTATCTTGTTGTAGTTTGGTTAACTCTACAATTCTTGGTGAAATATAACTTAAACTTTTACCTAGATCAATCAATATAGAGATTGGTTTATTTTTAACATACCTTCGATTTCTACCATAGATGTTTGATGTTCTGCTTACATGTTCTCCAAAGCTGCACTGATTCTGGGAATACTCCTTCAATATGTAACCCACAATAGTATCTTCTTTAATTGTATACACATTGTTAATATTTTTCCTTCTTACAGGAAAATCTTTAAAATAATGTGGTTCACTGCATTCCCAACATTTTAATGGTTCCCTTTGTGTAGTGTTTTTATTATAAGCAGTGGGTACTTCTCTTTCTTTAAATGCAGTAGGATTTTTTTTTTTTTTTTTTTAAATTACTTCCTTGAAAACCTCGATAATAATTTCTAGAATTCTTATAAAATTTTGTGCCTTTCTTTTTTTGTTCATAATTCTCATGTCTTTCATTTTTCCAATTAGGCATACTTTCTCTTTTATTTTTATTTTGGTCATAGCAGAAATTTGCTTTCCTCATAGCCTATTCTAGAGTTTTTGGATTATCATATTTGATTCTATCTTTAAACATCAGAGGTAAATAGCTAAGGAAAAGCTGAATTTTTGTTTTTTCATAAATAATATCTGGTACATAAGGTAGAAAACTTAGAAAGTTACACCATAGTTCTTTCATAGTCATTGTACCTAATCTCAATTCATAAAATTCTTTAGCTTTTTCCTCATAATATTGTTCCAATAAATATTTTCTTTTAAAGTATTTCTTAAAAGTTTTTCATGTTACATAACATTCTTTAATGGTGTTTAACGTTTTGATGTATTTCCACCATTCATTAGCTTTCCCACTTAAGTTGTAAATTGCTAATTTTTCCTTTAACTCGTCTGAATAGTTATAAATATGAAAATACTTTTTCATTCTAGAAAGAAAAGCTTCTGCTTCTTCTCCTTTTTCAATTTCTCCATTAAACATAGGAGGCTTAATCTTTTTAAATTCACTGGTAATTTCTTCATATCTATTATATTTGTTTTTATGTTGGTTATTATCGTTGCTTTCACTAGAATCTTTGTGTTTTCCATTAATTTGTTTAGTTGATTCTTCACTTAAAGACTTGGTGTCATTATTAGAAAATTTTAATTTTCTTACCTTATGTTTATAAGGTGTCGTCCTTTCTATTTCTAACTCAGGTCCTTTATTATTTTCTTCTTCATTATTATGTATTTTGGTTAATAGGACAATATTTGGTTCCTCATGTGCTTTTAAGATGCGTTCATTATCTTATTTAACACTTTATAGTTCTACTTTTATATCCTTTATTATTTGTAGTATTCAGTTTGATTATCATTCCTACTTTCATTTAAATTTACCCATATATAAACAACTTTAATATTTCCTTCTTCTATGCTTTATGATTCTTTAGGATGGGATTCTTCTTCAACGGACATTTCCACTTCTGTCATTTTTCCTACAAAATCAACGTTAGTTTTCTCTTCTTGTTTACAAAGAGAATTAAAATATAACAAGTTAGCTTTTGGTTTATACATGTTTGAGTGTTGGGCCTTTTCAGGCAGACTGTTATAACTGTGCTCCGATACCATTATGTCACAACCCCAAATATGCAAAATAAAAATAAAAATATATATATATATATATATATATAATACTCTTAATCATAATTTCATTTAAATACCTACTCACTTGAATAATTTTTTAATTTCTAATTTACCCTGTTGTTTGATGGCCGAAACTTGACGTCAAATTGGTATCGTTGATCGACTATGATAAAAAAACTTGCACATACCTGCGGTTTCTTAGAAAGTTGATTAACATTGACGTCTAATTTATTTTTACAAGTTAATATTAGGATCGTAAGGTTTAACCTTCGTCCTAAGCCTTGGGTCATTTTTGAATCAGAGTACTATGGTTCTAGCTTATATGTATAAAGGTTTATGATAAGGTTTAAATTCTACGATTAACAAAAACCATTGAACAAGGTTTAAATCTATCTTATGTGATTCTTTGATTTTGATATTGTTAAAGGTTTGCAAGTTTGTAATCATCCATGCGATGGTAATAATAAGGCCTTGGCCTATGTTTGGAAACATGCGACGATAGTTGTAAAACATTACAAAGGTGTTTATATGGTTCGATAGCTATAAGGAAAGTGTTAATGCTTGAAAACTCGTGAGGAAGTTTTAACGCTACATTTGATGTTTGAGCATGTGGCTTGTGAGTTTACTGTGCAACCAAGGTGGTTTTAAATGCTTATGGTTATGTCTTAACTACATTTCAGGCCTCGTTATGGAAACAAGATCACAATCCTTGGAGTTTATTTCTCATATCATATTTCTCATTTCAGGCCTTAACTACATGTTTCCTTTGCTCCACATCATTGGATGTGATTTTTATGGGGTTTGCTAAAAGTTCGAAATTGTGTCTTATTTACTGTGTCTAAAACCAGTTCTTTGGTCACTATGATGGTTATTTCACTAGTGAACGTTTTTATAGACCTCCTCGCCGAGGGTTATTACCTTTCTTAGGTTAATGATCTTTCCATGGTGTGGACACAAGTTTGCTTCTCTGGTTATGAAGCTCATGTTGCTCATTCAAGCTCTGTAATGAGCATTTTGTGGTTTTTGAAGTGTATAAGTGTGGATTGAAACCGAGCCTAGATTTGTACCTTTAACTTCTATATATTCTTAAGGCCTTATTTGTTTCTTTGTGTGGAAAGGTTACTCTTTCATTTCTTGCATTCGAATATTCATGAGGGATCTTTATTCAAGGAAGAGGAAGGAATTGTTTTCTTCAGGTAACTTACATTATTCATTGGAGTAATTAAAACAATATTTATGAAGCTTAAAGTATAACGAAGTTTATATTTCACTTTTTTGTATAGCATAAATTATTTTAAGCCATGTCTTGTATATGACCTGTAGAGAGGAGGAAGAGACAAGGTAATGAACTTAATTTTTAAAATACAGTTCATTTTGTTTGGATTCCAAAATGGCCAGAGGATAACCTTGGATATCACTGTAGTTCTGGATTTTGATTTGAAAACGAAACTATGGCCTTCCTACTAGCAAATTTTAAAACTGTAAGTATTAACTTATGATTTTAGGGTTTGTGGTTTTAATATTTCAACTTTGAGTTTACAATTTTAAGTTGTATTGCTTCTTCTTGCAGTGTTATTGTGTGGTTTGCTGGCTACACAGGCTAGCAATTCCACGAGTTAGGTTTGAGATCAGGTCCTTGAATCAAGTTTATACTTTTTAAGATAGAGAGTATGGAATCTTGATGAGAAAGGAGGATTTAAGCTTCCTAAAGCGTATTAGGTTTCTATGTCTCGGTAAGTATTTAACCTAAAATCTCATTTTAAATTTTTTTTTACTATGTTTCTAATTCCAAACCTAACTCCAAATATTTTTTGTGCATGGGTACAATGTTATCATGGACCTACCTGCAGTTGTGAGAAGAATTCCCTTGCTATACAATTAAGGTATGCGTAACCCATAGACCATTGGTTGGGAGAGTTTTGTTTCGCCATGATTTGGGTTTTTGGATTTTGGAAAAGAGGGCTTCTCAGCCTCTACTGTCTTAAGATAAGTTTAATTTTTTTTTCAACAAGATAGATCTAGTTTTTGGATCGTGAATTCATGTCAGTCTCATTATGGATTTTTATTAGCATTTTAATCCAACGAATTGGATTTTGGATGTATTGAACCACTATGTGTGGAATTTTGTTTAACCTCTCGGTTCAGTTTATAAAATATGGGATATTTTAGTCTATTAATATAAATAAATTTTTATAAATTTTTTCCCTAATGGCATGATCGTTGTTCACATATATACTTATAATATTTGTTTATATGAAGCCTATCGGCTCTATTAATACTTTTGAATATTGATTATAGATATTTAAAATACTTTATCAGATATTTATTTTATTTGAGTTATAACATATTTGTAGAGGGTTTTTCTAGCATGATATTGAATTTTGTATGAAAATTTAATTTGTGATCACTACTAACTATGTACATAAATTAGTCTACAATAAAACATGAAAATTAAAATATTATATATAAAATTTCTGCATATAAACTTTAAGAAACTTGTATGATAATACACATTTTTTATAATTATAATTAGCAAAACTGATAATACAGGATTGATAATATGGAACCTGACACCACTAATGGGGAAACAAAACTCAGATTGTCATTCCTCCCAACCCAACTTCTCGAGCAACAAAGTTACTTTTTCTAGAGCCCCTGATCATATTTGTTGAACCACAAGGGAAAAGACTAATAGACGCTCTATCTACATAAGGTAGATAAATTCCCCTCCATCACAAGCCTCCTACTTATTCGATGGGTTAAATACTTATAGCCCTTTTCCTAGGACTTTGGTCATTTATGAGCCACCTGCTCATTATTGCTCCACAATATGTCTCAACCTGATTTTCAGGAGGATGGCTCCTGCATCACTTGACCTTTCATTCAGTATTTTTTCCACTTGTCATTTCTCCTTGTGGGTCAACAAACACTCTTCTATAACTACTTAAGTTCTGATTTTCTCAGTATTTAATTATTAAATATTTAATAATTTTGTTGCATTTATTTTGACCTCACTTGGTAAAAATATCATAAATAATAATTTAAAGTATTTTAATAAATAACAAATATTCGATATGTTACAAACACCTCCCCTTTAAAATTAACATCGTCCTTGGTGTTACCTTTTAAACTTATTATAAATCATTTTGAAATAGAATTAGATATGCTTCATGCTTATTTCTTTCCAATTTCCAAGTGGACTCTTCTGGACTGACGTGTTTCCATTGCACCTTGACCTGTCTAATGGTACAGTTTTGGAGTAAAAGTTTTCTCCTGTCGAGAATACGTTTCGTTTCCACTTGAAATTCTCTTTCGAGTTCCAACCGTATAATATTCCATTCAACCACATAAGTATAATCATGAACGTATTTATTTAAAATCAATACATGAAAAACATTATGTACTTTTATAATGGGTGTAAATTCTAGTTGATATGCCACTGGTCCAACCCTTGCTAATATTTCAAAAGGTCCATAATACCTTGATTCCAATTTTACATATTTTCCCAATATTAGGGAACTTTTTCTAGCTCACTTTCACATAAATATGATCTCCTACCTATAACTCTCATGGATTTCTTTTTAAATTGGCATAAAATTTTTCCCTATCGTGACCTACCTTTAAGTTATGTTGTATCTGTTGGACCGTTAGTTCCATAACTTTCAATACTTTGGGTCCTAACGTGAATATATCAACTGGACTAATCCAAGACAATATTTCAAATGGAATTAATATAGTTGAAGCTTGGAAATGGCTATTATATGCAAAATCTACAAGATGTAATTATTCTTCCATTTACCTGGTTTATCCATACAATATTTCAAATGGACTTAATATAGTTGAAGCTTGGAAATGGCTATTATATGCAAACTCTACAAGATGTAAATAATATTCCCATTTACTTGGTTTATTTAATACGTACATTCTAAGAATATCTTCTAAAATATTATTTACCGTTTCAGTTTGACCATCAGTATCAGAATGATATGCAATACTAAAATTTAATTGCGTACCTAAACCTTTACATAAAGATTTCCAAATATTTCTCGTAAATTTTGCATCTCTGTTTAAGATTACTATTTTCGGTACACCATACAATCTGAAAATTTTCTTCATAAAAATATCAACAATATTAATAGCTTTATATGTAGACTTAACTGAATACAATGGGTTTCTTTACTAAGCTTATCCTCCACGACCATAATCGAGTCATTGTGTTTAGCATTTTTAACTAACCCTGTTATTAAATCCATATTGATAATGTCCCATTTCCATTCGAGAGTAGGTAATGGTTGTAATAATCCGGATGGATGTTGATGTTCAGCTTTTACTTCCTGACATTCAATTCATCTAGCAAAATATTTTGCAACTTCATTTTTCATGTTAGGAGAAAAGAAGTATTTTCTTATCATGGTAATCATTCTCTGATATCCAAGATGTCATGAATATGGTATTTTATGTAATTCATTCATAACGATTAGTTTAATTTTTTTTGATTTAGGTATATACAGTCTTTCGTTTATAGGATATGCTATTTTAGAAAATCCTTCAATGAATTTATGATAATAGCCAGTTATCCCGATAAAAGATCTTATATCAGTTACACTTTTAGGAACAAGCCATTCCATGATAACTTTAATTTTATTGGGATATACTAATATTCCTTATTTAGACACAAAATGTCCTAAATATTGAATTTTATATTTGAAAAAGTCACATTTGCTAAACTTGGCAAATAATTGTTGTTTTCTTAAGACTTGCAAATTTTTTTTATAAAATTTTGTGCCTTTCTTTTTCTATTCATAATTTTCATGTCTTTCATTTTTCCAATTAGTTATACTTTCTCTTTTGTTTTTATTTTAGTCATGGCAGAAATTTGCTTTCGTCATATCCTCTTCTAGAGTTTTTGGATTATCATATTTGATTCTCTCTTTAAACATAAGAGGTAAATAGTTAAGGCAACACTGAATTTTTTGTTTTTCATAGATAATATCTGGTACATAATGTAGAAAACTTAGAAACTTACATCATAGTTCTTTCATAGTCATTGTACGTAATCTGAATTCATAAAATTCTTTAGATTTTTCCTCATAATATTGTACTGATAAATATTTTATTTTAAATTATTTCTTAAATGTTTTCCAAGTTACATAACATTCTTTAATGTTGTTTACCGTTTTGATATCTTTCCACCATATATTAGCTTTTTGAGTTAAGCTGTAAGTTTCTATTTTTACCTTTAACTCATATGAATCTGAAAATACTTTTTCATTCGAGAAATGAAAGCTTCTGCTTCTTCTCCCTTTTCAATTTCTCCATTGAACATAGGAGGCTTAATATTTTTAAATTCACTCGTAATTTCTTCATAAGTATTATATTTGTTTTTATGTTGGTTATTATCGGTGCTTTCACTAGAATCTTTGTATTTTCCCTTACTTTGTTTAGTTGATTATTCACTTGAAGACTTGGTGTCATTATTAGAAAATTTTAATTTTCTAACCTTACATTTATAAGGTGTAGTCCTTGTTATTTCTAACTTAGGTCCTTTATTATTTTCTTCTTCATTATTATGGATTTTTGTTAATAGGACAATATTTAGTTCCTCTTGTGGTTTTAAGATGCGTTCATTATCTTATTTAACACATTGCAGTTCTGCTTTTATATCCTTTATTATTTGTCGGATTCAGTTTGATTATCATTCCTACTTTCATTTAAATTTACACATATATAACCATTTTTAATATTTTCTTCTTCTATGTTTTATGGTTCTTTAGGCTGTGATTCTTCTTCAGCGGACATATCCACATATGGCGTTTTTTCCTACAAAATCAGGGTTATTTTTCTCTTCCTGTTTACAAAGAGAATCAAACTATAACAAGTTAGTTTCTGTCTTATATATGTTTGAGTGTTGGTCCTTTTCAGGCAGAGTGTTATAATTGTGCTCCGATACCATTATGTCACAACCCCAAATATTTCCCCAAAAAATAAAATTATATGTATATATCTATAATACTCTTAATATAAATTCATTTAAAGACCTAATCACTTGAATAAGTTTTAAAGTTCTAATTTACCTTGTTGTTTGATGGCAGACACTTGACGTCAACTTGGTATCATTGATCGACTATGATAAAAAAAACTTGCATATACCTGCGGTTTCTTAGCAAGGTGATTAACATTGACATATAATTTATTTTTACAAGTTAATATTAGGACCGTATGGCTTAAACTTCATCCTAATCCTTGGGTCATTTTTGAATCAAAGTAATATGATTCTAGTTTATATGTATAAAGGTTTATGACAAGGTTTAAATTCTATGATTAACAAAAACCATTGAACAAGGTTTAAATCTATCTTAAGTGATTCTTTGATTTTGATATTGTTAAAGGTTTGCAAGTTTGTAACCATCCATGCGATGGTAATACTAGGGCCTTGGCCTATGTTTGAAAACATGCGATGATGGTTGTAAAACTTTACAAATGTGTCTATATGGTTCGATAGTTATAAGAAAATTTTTAATGCTTGATAACTCATGAGGAAGGTTTAATGCTGGATTTGATGTTTGAACATGTGGCTTACTAGTTTACTATTCAACCAAGGTGATTTTAAATGCTTATGGTTGTGTCTTAACTGCATTTTAGGCCTCATTATGGAAACAATATCGCGGTACTCCACTTGTATGTTGCATTTGCTCCACGTTATTGTATGTGATTTCTATGGGGTTTGCTAAAAGTTGGAAATTGTGTCTTATTTACTCTGTCGTAAAATCGGTACTTTGGTCACTATGATGGTTATTTCACTGGTGAACATTTTTATATACCTCCTTGTCGAGGGTTATTACCTTTCTTAGGTTAATGAGCTTTACATGGTGTGGACACCCATTTTCTTCTTTGGTTATGAAGCTCACGCTACTCATTCGAGCTCTGCAATGAGCATTTGATGGTTTTTGAAATGTATAAGTGTGGATTGAAACTGAGCCCATATTTGTCACTTTAACTTCTGCATATTCTTAAGGCCTTATTTGTTTCTCTGTGTAGAAAGGTTACTATTTCATTTATTGCATTCGACTGTTCGTGATGGAGATCTATTCAACAAAGAGGAAGGCATTGTTTTCTTAAGGTAACCTACATTATTCATTGTAGTAATTAAAACAATATTTATGAAGCTTAAATTCTAACGAACATGTTTTTACACAAGGTATTACAATGGTGTAATCATTGATGAGGAAGAACCCCAAGTACCCCTGAATGGTTCGAAGGTACGGACTCAGGTTTTAATCAACATTTATATTTCACTTTTTTGTATAGCATAAACGAATTTTAAGCCATGTCATGTATATGACATGTGGATAGGAGGAAGAGACAAGGTAATGACCTTCATTTTTAAAATATAGTTCATTTTGTTTGCATTCCCAAAATGGCCAGAGGATAACCTTGGCTCTCATTACAGTTCTGGATTTTGATTCGAAAACGAACCTATGGCCTTCCTCCTAGAAAATTTTAGAACTGTAAGAATTAACTTCATTTTTTAGGGTTTGTGGTTTTAATATTTCAACTTCTAGTTTACAATTTTAAATTGTATTACTTCTTCTTGTAGTGTTATTCCATGGTTTGCTAGCTACACAAGCTAGCAATTCCATGAATTAGGTTTGAGATTAGGTCCTTGAATCAAGTTTATACTTTTTAAGCTAGCGAGTATGGAATATTCATGAGAAAGGAAGATCTATGCTTCCTACAATGTATTAGGTTTCTCTATCTCGGTAAGTATTTAACCTAAAATATCATTTTTTAATTCTTTTTCTGATTCCAAACCTAACTCCAAATAATTTTGTGCATGGGTACAATGTTGGCATGCACCTACCTGCAATTGTGAGTAGAATTCCCTTGCTGCGCAAGAAAGGTATGTGTAACCCATAAACCAATCGTTGGAAGAGTTTTGTTTCACCATGATTTGGGTTTTCAGATTTTGGAAAAGAGGGCTTCTCATCCTCTACTATCTTAAGATAAGTTTAAATGTTTTTCAACAAGATAGATCTAGCTTTTGGATTGTGAATTGATGTCAGTGTCGTTATGGATTTTTATTAGCATTTTAATCCAATGAATTGGATTTTGGATATATGGAACCACTATGGGTGGAAGTTTGTTTAACCTCTCAGTTGAGTTTATAAAATATGGGGCTATTTCAGTTTGTTAATATAACTATATTTTTATAAAAATTTTCCCTAATGGCATGATTGTTGTTCACATATATACTTATAATATTTGTTTTATATGAAGCCTATCGGCTCTATTAATACTATTAAATATTGATTATAGATATTTAAAATACTTTATCACATATTTAATTTATTTGAGTTATAACAGATTTGTAGAGGGTTTTTGTAGCATGATATTGAATTTGGTTTGAAAATTTAATTGTGATCACTACTAACTATGTGCATAAATTAGTCTATAATAAANCACACACACACACACACACACACACACACACACATATATATGTGAAAGAGTTGAAGGAAGTAGAGCTAAAGATTCAGAACAATTATAGCTCCAACAATACATGGATGTTCACTGTATCATAGCTAGATGAGTTAAGAATGGAAGAAGAGAAACACAGCCTACTCTTAGCACATGAGGAAAAAACCAGCAGGTTAAAGAGTAGAGCCTTATGGTTGGAAGTAGGGGATAAGAACAAAAAATACTTCCATAGGGTTGCCACACACAGGAAAAATATCAATACCATCTTGGAAATCAAGGATGAGGAAGGTGGGATAGCCTGTTTGTTTAAAGAGAAGATGAAAGCTGCAGTAGACCATTTCCAAAAAAGATTCACCGCTCCACCAGGACTCCCTATCAGTGAAATCCTAGAGGTCCTGAAATTGTTTCCTAAGCTAATAACAAAGGAAATGCAATAGGCTCTAATGGAGGAGGTGACAGAGGAAGAGCTTAGCAATATATTATCCACTTTCCAAAAAGGAAAGAGCCCATGGCCAAATGATTTCACCCTGGAATTCTTCTTAGGGTTTTATGATGTGATAAAAGATTATCTACTGAAGGTGGTAAGGAAATTGTAGAAGACAGGAAAATTATTAGGATCCATGAATGCCACTTTCATCACCTTAATCTCAAAGAAACAAAAATGGGATACCTTCGATGATTTCAGACCCATATCATGCTGCAATATGGTGTACAAAATCATTGCGAAGATAATTTCTCGGAGAATCAAGCCTATCATGAGTTAGTTCATAACAGAGGAACAATTTGGATTCATGTTCAATAGGTTTATACATGATGTAGTGTCATTAGCTCAAAAAAATTTGCACTCAATTGGAAAAAAAAAATAGTTGGCATTTCCACTAAAAATAGACCTATCAAAATCCTATGACAGGGTAAGTGGGACATTCATTCATTTGATTTTAATGCAGATTGGAATGCCTATAGAGATGGTGGAGTGAATTCTGGGTTGTGTTCGGTCTGCATCCTTTGCAATTCTGATAAATGGAACCCCCTCAATTTTTTTCCAACCTATCATAGGTTTGAGATAAGGATGTCCTTTGTCCTCTTTCTTGTTCCTGCTGATAGCAGAATCTTTGAGCAGATTGTTGCACAAAGCAAGAGAGGTAAGAATGATTAAAGGAATTAAAGTTGCCAAACAAATAGAGATTACTCATGTCTTATTCATGGATGATGTACTCATGTTTGGGATTGGAACCATCACCAACATACAAAATCTAAACAGAGTAATTAAAAACTACCAATTGGCAATAGGGATGGAGATTAACTTGGAAAAATCAAAATTATCTCATAGTAATATGAATGAGGAGGTCATTTCACAAAAACAATATGTAATCCTAGTATCTATCTCCCCAATGGATGAGAGTTTCAAATACCTAGGCTTTCATTTAAAACCAAATGCATACTCCACACAAGATTGGATGTGGCTCCACAAAAAGATCGAGAGAAGAATAGCCATGTGGACAAACCGATTCCTATCAAGGGGGGGGGGTATATTGATTTTATTGAAATTTATTCTTCAAAGCATCCCAGTATACTGGGAATCCATTTCATATATTCCAAAGGGCTTACTAGAAAAGATGAGGAAAAAATGTTTCTCCTTTCTATGGACAATGAGCTCAAAAAAAGAATGAATTCCTTTAGTCAAGTGGACAAAAATAGTTATTCCAAAATCTAGAGGGGGATGGGGGATCAAGAACCCAAACATTTTATACAAAGCATTGGTAGAAAACTCACTCTAGGGATTGGTTGAAAAACCTGATACTTTATGGGGGAAAATGATGAGAGAAAAATATTGTCCTAATTCTTCCACAGAGGAATGGTTTCGCCAACCAACAAAAATACATAAAGGAGGGTCATTGTGTTGGGAGGCCTTTGTGGAAGCCTTCCTACTGGTGGAAATTGGGTTTCTTGGTAGATAGGAAATGGAAGAAGAAATAAAAAAGGTTAGGACCCTTGGCTAGGCTCCACAGATAACTTCAAGTTGCCAACCACTCTCATTTCTCAACTCAAGGAAAAAGTAATTTCAGCACTAATAGATACAAGCTCACACACAGACCGATATCAGAGAGGCACGCTATGGAAGTCAGCACAAGAGATGGAACTAGCTGAAAATGATGCGCCAGTTTGGAACATATACATCCATCAACTTAGAGAAAATTTTATTCACCTAAACGAGGAAAAAGACAAGCTAAATTGGACCTGTAATACCAGAGATGGAAAATTCTTTACAAAAATGGGTTATGAAGCAGCTTTCTAATTGGATCAGGAAACATAATGCTGGTGGTGGTTAAGGATTTGGAAAATGAATGCCCGCTTAAAGAAACCATAACACTCTGGTGGGCATTAAACAACAAACTGTTAACCTGGGAAATGCTTCTCAAACATGGATTTGAAGGGCCTGGTTATTGCAGTCTATGCAAAGCTGAGAACAAAACAAATTCTCAACTTTTTTATCATTGCAATTATGTAGGAATAGTGTGGAAACAAGTTGTTCACAAACTGGATCCATCCATAAGCACAGAAGATGAAGAATCACTGGAGCATAGAATGAAAAATTGGTGGAGCAACGAAAAGGTATGTCAACATGAGGCGTTGCCTGCCCTTTTTGTATTCACAATATGGGAAACAAGGAATAGAGCGATGTTCAAAAACATTTTGACGTCCCCAAAATTAACAGTTAACATGCTTATGCAGAAGTAAATGGAACTTAAAATGGCCCCAAAACAAAAACCAAGAAGAGTGCTAAAACCATCGAACATAGAAAAAAACACTCCATGGGCCTTCTTTGATGGAGCAAGTCAAGGGGAGTCTCCCTTGGGGGAAGTAGGAAGTATCCTTTTTCTGGATGATTCAACAAATTTAGAGATTCCTTTTGCACTAGGACAAGGCACAAATAACAAGGAAGAATTATCAGCCTTATGGTCAGTGCTTTTGAATAGCTTCTGAAAAGAATGAGCAAAACCTTCTGATATTTGGAGACTCAAAAATGACTATTGATTGGGAAAATAGTAAGATGCAAATAAATGCTCCACATATCCATCATTTGTTGAGAGCAGTAAGTAACCACAAGGAAAGTTTCAAGTCAATCTCTTTCCAACATATGTACAGAGAACTGAATGCTAAAGTAGATAAACTGTCTGAAGAGGCACTACTGCTTCCTCTTGGGATAATGGAGATAAAATATTATGAAGATAATCTTTTAGTAAATCAATATGTAAGGTTATGATAGCACTACAAAACTCATCTCAGAACTTATATGAAAGAATGTATGACCACTTGGTGCCTTTTTGTAAATCATGTGGTAACTTATGCAAGCCTATTCTAGATTAAAGATCTTTATGTATGACTCAAAAGGGAAGTCATATTTATTCAGTGTGAATAAAGGGATTTGTTTCTAAGGAAAAAATACATATACATACATACATACATACATACATACATACATACATACATACATACATACATACATACATACATACATACATACATACATACATACATACATATATATATATATATATATATATATATATATATAATTTCTGCATATAAACTAAATTTAAGAAACTAGTATGATAATAAAAAAAAATTATAATTATAATTAGCAAACTTAACAATACAGGATTAATAAGATGGAACCTGTCACCATTGATGGGGAAACAAAACTAAGGTTTTCATTCCTCCTAACCAAAATTCTCAAGAAACCATGTTACTTGCTCTAGAACCCCTGATCATGTTTGTTGAGCCACAAGGACAAAGACTAATAAACGCTCTCTCTGCATAATATAGATCAATTCCCCTCCATCACAAGCCTCCTACTTATTCGATGGGTTCAATAATTATAGTATTTTTCCTAGGACTTTGGTCATTTATGAGCCACCTTCTCATTATTGCTCCAAAATGTGTCTCAACCTGATTTTAAGGAGGATGTATCCTGCATCACTTCACCTTTCATTCAGTAGTTTTTCCACTTGTCATTTCTCCTTGTGGGTCAGCAAACACTCTTGTACAACTACCTAAGTTTTGATTTTCTCATTATTTAATTATTAAATATTTAATATTTATTTTACATTTATTTTGACCTCACTTGGTAAAAATATCATGAATAATAATTTAAAATATTTTAACAAATAATAAATATTCAGTGTGTTACATACACCTCTCCTTCAAAATTAACATCATCCTTGGTGTTACCTTTTAAACTTCTTATAAATCATTTTGAAAGAGAATTGGATATGCTTCTTGCATATTGCTTTCCAATTTCCAAGTGGACTCTTCCAGACTGAGGTGTTTCCATTGCACCTTGACCTGTCCGATGGTACGGTTCTAGAGTAAACATTTTCTCATGTCAAGAATACGTTATGGTTCCACTTGAAATTATCCTTCGTGTTCCACCTGTATAGCATTCGATTCAACCACATAAGTAGAATCATGAACGTATTTCTTTAAAATCGATACATGAAAAACATTATGTACTTTTATAGTAGGTGGAAATGCTAGTTTATATGCCACTGGTCCAACCCTTGCTAATATTTCAAAAGGTCCACAATACATGGGTTCCAATTTTACATATTTTCCCAAACTTAGGGAACTTTTTCTGGGTTCCACTTTCACATAAATATGATCTCCTACCTATAACTCTCGTGGAGTTCTTTTTAAATCAACATAATTTTTTTCTCTATCTTGACCTTACTTTAAGTTACGTTGTACCTATTTGACTGTTAGTTCCATATCATTTCAATACTTCAGGTCCTAGCATGAATCTATCAACTCGACTATTCCAAGACAATATTTCGAATCCGAATTAATCTTGTTGAAGCTTGGAAATGGATATTATATGCAAACTCTACAAGATGTAAATATTCTACCCATTTACATGGTTTATCCATACAATATTTCAAATGGATTTAATATAGTTGAAGCTTGGAAATGACTATTATATGCAAACTCTATAAGATGTAAATAATCTTCCCATTTACTTGGTTTATTTATTATGTAGATTTTAAGCATATCTTCTAAAATATTATTTACCCTTTCAGTTTTACCATCAGTATCAGGATGATATGCAGTACTAAAATTTAATTGTGTACCTAAACCTTTAAATAAAATTTTCCAAAAAATTCCCATAAATTTTGCATCTCTGTCCGAGATTACTATTTTGGGTACACCATGCAATATGAAAATTTTCTTCATAAAAATATTACCAATTATAATAGCTTTATATGTAGACTTAACTAGCATACAGTGGGTTTCTTTACTAATATTATCCACCATGACCATAATTGAGTCATTTTGTTTAGAATTTTTAACTAACCCTGTTATAAAATCGATATTGATAATCTCCCATTTCCATTCCAGAGTAGGTAATGGTTGTAACAATCAGGTTGGATGTTGATGTTCAGCTTTTACTTCCTAACATTCAATACATCTATCTAAGTATTTTGCAACTTCATTTTTCATGTTGGGCGAAAAGAAGTATTTTCTTATCATTGTAATCATTCTCTGATATCTAGGATGTCATGAATACGGTCTTTTATGTAATTCATTCATAATGATTAGTTTAATTTCTTTTGAGTTAGGAATATACAGTATTCTTTTATGTAATAACACTCCCTTTTTGTTCACATTGAGTTATGTTTTTACATCATTTACTTCATTTTTTGCTATCTTCTCTTTTATTTTTGATAATCTTTATCAAAATTTCCTGGGTTTTCAATTTTATCTTCTAAATATGTCTCATATATTCTACTTCCAGCTACATATACCAAATTTGTATGATGAATTAAAGAATTTGCTACTTTATTTTCTTTCCCTTTGATATGTTTTATTTCAAAGTCATATTTGCTTAAGAAGGATAACCACCCAACATGTCTAGCATTAAGTTTTTCTTGGTCAAATAATTATTTTAGACTTATATTATCAGACATTAATAAAATATTCTTCCTATAAGATAGTCTCGCCACATCTTAAGGGCATGTACGATAGCATCTAATTCTATATCATCAGTAGCATAATTCTTTTCATGTTCTTTAAGCTTTCTAGACTCATAAGCTATAACATAATTTTCTTGAATTAATACTCCTCCTAAACCGTCTTTACATGCATCCATACATACGACGAAGTATTTGTATGGATGAACAAACTTTAGGATATGTTTTGTTGTTGATAAGTATTTTAATTTATTAAAACTTTCTTCACATTTTTCATTTCGATCGAATTTCTTACCTTTCTTTTGTAATGAGGTTATAGGATATGCAATTTTAGAAAATCCTTCAATGAATTTATGATAATAGGCAGTAATCCCCATAAAATATCTTATATTAGTTACACTTTTAGGAACACGTCATTCCATGATATCTTTAATTTTACCTGGATCTATTGATATTCCTTCTTTAGACACCATATGTCCTAAATATTGAATTTTATCTTTGAAAAAATCACATTTGTTAAACTTGGAAAATAATTGTTGTTCTCTTATGACTTGAAAAACATTTTTTAAGTGTTCTTCATGTTCTTGTTTATTTTTAGAATAAATTAATATGTTGTCGATAAAGACAACTACAAATTTATCTAAATACTTACGGGTGATTCCATGAAGGTGGGTAACACTTTTTGACCAAATTGGGTGATGAAAACTTGATTTTTTACTCATGTGCTAGATAGAATCTCTCGAAATGCATATATGCCATGTGAATTTAGACTTGTAGTAAAAAAATGTAGAATATTATGTTGGCTTCCCAATGATATATTTTTTAAAATATTTCGATGTCATTTAATGTGTGAAATTTCACATTTAATGAAGTATGTGACCTTAAAAATTTGAAGAAGTTAATAAGTGGCTCATTTCCAACCCCAATAATTCAATCTTACATTAATAATTTAATATATATATATATGAGCACGATCTACACAAAATGCACTATGGTCTGATACTTTTTTTGTTAATTTATTTCGCAATATACAATTATTTATTATTTTTTGAATGTGACCACATTTGATTTCAGCATCATTTTATACACATGTGTGTCCATCCCAGCTTTTTTTCACTGTTTTCAAAAATTGAAAAACCAAAGGTTCCCTTTTGAAGAGGACGTGTCGATGTGTGGGTTGTGAATTTTCAAGAAATTTTTGGATATGTATTTTTTACCTTGCGGATTTTTCTTTGAGTTGCTTCAAATTTGTTGTCACGTTTTCTAAGTGTAAGTTTTAGAACTAATTAAAAATAGACCCATATGAATGCCAAAATGAATGCATGATACCTTAATGGATATAGGATTCGGTGATGAATCTATCAGTATGAACTTTGCTCAATTGTGTGCCATGAATGGAAGGGTTTACACCCCTAGAATACCTGAAGAAACATTGATTTCCTTGTAAGAGGGACCATTCTCTATTTTCCAGGGCCTCGATTGAGGTCTGGAGCTCAAACGATATTTAAATGCCTCGATCAAGGTTTTCACGGAAGTTTGATCGAGGGTTTGCTAAAACATCGATCGAGGTAATTCTGAAACCCCCGATCGAGGTCCCGGTTTTGTTAAAAATTATACAAAAATGCCTAGGAATGAACTTAGGAATTGATGGCATTAATGCCATTCCAACTATCTTCCTAACCTCATTTCCTACCCGAATTCTTAAATAAATTCTATATAAACATAAAACATAAACATGTTACTAATTTTATCCTTCACAATGGACTAACCTATTTGAAACAATGCTTTTGTTCTAATGCAAATTTAGCATTGTGTATTGTGTTTACATATTTTTATAGGTATGAATTTGGATTTTTGATCTTGATCACAATGGGAAGCAAGAAGCGTCGAAGTAAGTATCTTCTAGGGATCAAAGAAACACAGAAGAAATAAGAGAGAAAGATAGAGAAAGAAAGAGGAAAAAAAGAGCAATCTTGAGAGGAGAAGAAGATGCAAATCAACCTATGATGGTATAATCAAATGCCATTGCTAATAATATCGGTATAATTTAGAAGTTATGCAATTTCATATTCATATATAAAATTTCATTTTCCTAGTGATCTAGTTCATATAATTTCATATTGCATAATATATTCAATTTCATAGTGTTCTAGTTCATAATATATATACAATTGTTTAGAATGTAAATATAATTTTGTAATTAATTCATAAACTTATATACATTGTATGTGCATATATGAATTCATATATATGTATTCATAATTGTATGTAAATTTTATAATTTCATATTCACATATTCATATAATTTCATTTTGCATATTCATATATTCAATTTCATAGTGTTCTAGTTCATAATATATATATATATATATATATATATATATACTTGTTAAATTATTTATAATTTAATTATAATTTTGTAATTAATTCATAAACTTGTATACATTGTATGTGCATGTATGAAATCATATACATGTATTCATAATTGTATGTAAATTGTATAATTTCATATTCACACGTTTATATAATTTCATATGCATATTCATATATTCAATTTCATAGTGTTCTAGTTCATAAGTTTTATATATATACATGTTAAATTATTTAGAATTTAATTATAATTTTGTAATTAATTCATAAACTTATATACATTGTATGTGCATGTATGACTTCATATATATGTATTCATA